>APFE031673828.1:0-23564 GCA_000404065.3 Pinus taeda | reverse complement strand
CAAAAGTAAAAATTACCGAGGGGAATATTCTATTTATAGATATTTCTAGCTATTGGCAGTGTTCATTTCACATTTCACAGTAACACGCATCTCTAATAGTAATTTGAAATTGGAAAAAAAAAGGTAAGGTTTCCACGACAAATAGATATTCTTGTCCACTGAATTAATTGATTATAGAAATATGTTAGAATATCGATTGGGATGTACTATTTTTTGCCATTTTATTGAACGACGTTGTCTAACGAAGTTAGACTTTACAATAATTTCAAAATGAATTTGGTAAGAAAAACTGAAAGAATTTTGATGGCGGGAGTATTAAAATATTTTTTTTTTTTTTAATTTCGGTCTAACAGCAAGAGCTAATGGGCATACTATTGAGCGTTAAATCCCTGACTACATGCGCCCCCGTTAGCCCAATAACACGGTGATTTTTTATTTATCTAGTCACTGCGCGCGTGTTATCGAGCTAACAGGGATGTATGTAGCCAGTGATTTAATGCCTAATAGTATGCCCATTACCTCTAGCCATTGTCTAACTAAGTTAGAATTTGGTCCATTGTTTTTGAGAAATTCTAATTATAATAATATGAAAATAGTTTTTACAGTGAAACAAATTTAATCTCATAAAAAAAATCTCTAAAAATTTCAAAATTTTAGAATAATTTAAACCTAACAAAAAAACTCCCAAAATTTTCAAAACCACATTAAAATTTGAAGCACAAAATTATGACCTACTGACTACGATTTATTGGACGGCTTGCCATGCCATGCTGCGTGACGTAAGAATTATGACCAACATGTTATAAAACAAAACTGAACATGGGATAAAATCAATGTTGCACAAGGTAATTTCGATACACCAGAACGAGTATTCTGTACGGCTAGAAGTATCGTTCAAAATTACATAAAACTTTAAATGGGGAGAGGTAATAATATAAATATGATTAAACTTTTTAAAAGGGGGAGAGTTATGCAAATATTATAAAATTTTACATGGGGAGAGTCAATAATATAAAAATTATATTAAAATTTAATTATATCTATTAAAAATAAGAATACAAATTAATTACTTTATTTTTTCATTTTAAAAATCTGTTTAATCAAATTTTTATTTGGCAAAGAAATGATGTAAAATAAAAAAATCAAAATATTAATTCATCAATAATTTCTCAATCAAAATTCTTTCTCAACAAAAAAGCATGAAGAGCTCCCAAATCAAAAAAAAGTTGTTATTATTCAATTATTAGGGAATTTCATACAATGCTATATGTTAAGTTACTCGTTCAATTCTTCACCCTTGATGTAACCTCACCAATAGTATATATATTACATCTATTTATAATAGAAATAAGAAAACATAAAATATATATTAATAGTATTTAAAAAAACTAAAACAATAGAGTTTAAATCCAACATTATTTTAAAAAGAGTTTATATAATAAAATTATAAATTTCCAGACCTGAATATATATTTTATATTTAAATAAATATGATTTTTTTAATAATATTTATATTTCATAATTTCAACTTTTTTCTTCAATATTTTATCTTTTGTCCATACTATTAAGACAATAATGATGGTTTTCCATGTGGCCAACAATCTTCATAAATTCTTTTATATTCATCCGCCATTAGCCTAGATGAGGAGAATGAATAGCTTTCCAATGACAAAAAACATGAGCCTCATTTTTATTTGGATAGAAGAGCTTTCCATAAACGGATTGTTTCTCTTAGTTCGAGACCCATATCAAGATCTAAATCTAGTGACGTACCCTTCCCTTCCCACAATTCCATTCGTTTAAGCAGCCCCCAAATTGGAAACGTCAAATATATCTAAGTTTACACTTATTCATTGTAGTTTCAGATACTGCTCTCCAATGCCTCTGAGCGGTAACCAGGTAACTATAGATAAAATTCATTAGAATAAATAGCCTCTTTATAAAAGTGATTTAAAATTTTGGTTTTGAATTAATATTCGAGGCGTCATTGAAGAGGTTGTTGAAGTAGAGAGGAGAAGCGATGTAACACCAGAGGGGAGTTCTTGAAACGGCACCGCAATTCTTTGATCATTGATGCGCCCAAGGTTGACAATGTCGATGACTCAGGTGCTATTGGCAGTATCGATGATGCCCATAATGATCCCCGAAGTTCGACCCACTTTCACTTACTAGTGTAAGTTCATCATCAATGACATGGCTGATTTGTCATTACATAGAAATCTTCCCCTTGTACTCATGCTCCAGAATCACTTACACTTACGTTCGATGGAATTCACTGACCTTCAATAGAATCCATGCCTTTCTGCTGTTGGGTCGACATCAGTCACATGGATAATTTATCGAAAATCTTCCCCTTCTACTTGTAAAGAGCATCTTGGTACTGTAGACAGCGTAGATATCATATGGAATTTCATAATTTTGATTTTATTTTTTGATTTAAAAGTTTCAATTTCACTAAAATTATTTGGGTAGGCTTGTTTAACATCGCTTCTAATTTTAGTTTTTAAAATGGCGTGAATGGTGAAGATTAAAGATATTTTTTTTTTAAATGATATTTGAAAATGTTTTTGGATATATACACAATTGAGTAAATGAAACCAATAGTTTTTAAGTAAATTTTTTTCTGATGATGTTAAGACTTGAGTGGCTAAATAAAACGGATTTAATAATTTGAGGTAGTTAGGATGACTATGGATTAGATTACTTGTTTGACCAAGAAAATGTGAGCTAATGCTACATAAATAATAGAGGAATGGGACCTTGACCCCATATAGAATTTCCCCAACACACCCTTATAAAACTTGAAGAGATATCTAGGGTATGAGTAAATGTGGTGACAAAGATTTAACATATTTGAAATGTAGATGATGAGTCGATGGAAAAAGTCATCACAGTTCCCACCAAAGTGGAAATCCAACATGACTGTTACACCACAAGAATAAAGAAAGACATTAAAAGGTTAGTCGGCCAAGCATTGAAAGGGAAGTGACAGTTATAGAATATGGAAAGTCCTTGAGTATACAAAATCCTGAATATTCATAAAGCCTAAAAGACATATTGTCAAAAGTTATCATGAATTGTGTTTTAACATCACATCGGTATTGAAGGAGTTACTAGCAAATTAAATTTTGTAACTACAAAAACTTAATGTATAAATAAGAATGCTCCTCATATATGGGGAAAAAGAAAAAGGAGGAGGGGAAGTAGTGAAAGTGGAAAGGATGGGCGTTCTTGTTTTGGAATAATTTTTGCAATATTTTATAAAATAGGCATTACCTACTTATTAATTCAATTAATTTTTTTGAAAGACAACATGTCTATTTTGCATGGTAATTGTTGGTGTTTGTAGTTTATTAACCGTATATATTTGCATAAGCTTGCATGGTATAATAATGCTCTTCATATATAGGGGAAAAAAGAAAAAGGAGGATGAGAAGTAGTGAAAGTTGAAAGGATGGGTGCTCTTGTTTAGAATATTTTTTGCAATATTTTATAAAATAGGAATTACCTACCTATTAATTCAATTAACTTTTTCGAAAAACAACATGCCTATTTTGCATGGTAATGGTTGATGTTTGTGGCTTATTAACCCTATATAATTTCATAAGCTTGCATGGTATAAGAACACTCCTCGTATAAGGGGAAAGAAGAAAAAGGAGGGGAAGTAGTGAAAGTTGAACGGATGGGTGCTCTTGTTTAGAAAAAAATTTGCAATATTTTATAAAATAGACATTACCTACCTATTAATTGAATTAACTTTTTCGAAAGACAACATGTCTATTTTGCATGGTAATTGTTGATGTTTGTGGCTTATGAACCCTATATATTGCATAAGCTTGCATGGTAATTATTGATGTTTGTGGCTTATGAACCCTATATATTTGCATAAGTTTGTGAGAATGTTAGGATTATATTATAATTAATTGATGTGTCTTAATGTGGTTTACACTTTTAATGGTTGAAGAACAAATCAATATGTTGATAAGTCTATAGTCATTAAATACTTTATTGAAGAAAAATAATGTTATATAATTATATTAAGCTTCATCTAGTCTATCAGTTAACCTCCCTAATTCTCATTGAATTAATATTCACTATAAGTAAATAATATATGTAGATATATATGTAAGTATAGAAACCTTATTAACATTTAGACGCAATTTATAGCTCAATGAAAGGGATCCCTAACCTTGAAGTGGTAATTAGTCCCACATATTGATTGAAGAATACCATTGCAAAGGAAATTAGGCTTAATTTTGGCATGTGATCAAGTCTTACCCTTCATTAATGATTGCTCCAACTTTATTTCCATCAACACAAGCATTTCTATGACTAATTCTACCACTATACTTTCTTGAAAGGATGAGAAAGAGAGAAAAAATGGACACATTTTTTCATTTGATTTACCACTACCATATGCCATTATTTCCTTTAGATTTGGGTAAACCTATAATAAAATCCATTTAAAATTCTTCAAACATGCAATTTGATAATTTTAAACCTATGTTACAACAACAACAACCTGTTTTGTATTATACTTAATTTTATCGTGTATACATTTATACTACATGTTCTTTTTTATTTTGGTAAAAAAACTAAGTTTATATCCATTGAACAATTACAAAAGTATTTTACTTTTGTAATAGGCACAAAAGATTTCACTGATGAAAAAGGCGTTTACAAAGAGTACATAGACATAATTTACATCATATGAAAGTTTACAAAAAATTTAATCTGAGACATTTGGAACCTATTGGAGATTTTTTCTTACTCATAGAAATTGAATTTAATCTCCTTTAATAACATCAAAATATATATTACTCTGACAATTCCAAGAAAAATATGCATAGAACATGAATGAGACACTTAGTACAAAAGGAAACAAACAAAAACCCACATATAGAGGACAAAATAACTAATTAAAAACCATGAGGGGAAGTAGAGATTCTTTTGCATTTTCCATAAGGATGTTGGTAAGCCCTCAAGCCAAAATTTCACAAGCAACCTAAGAACGACCAAAAGTACGAGTGACTGCAGAGGTGATAGATTTAGTAAGAGATAACTACCAGAGACATAGGAGCCCCATTTTCTGAAGGAGCAATGAGAATAGATGGTGCAGGGTTGACCATTAGAACAGTTGGTGTAATGTTGACCTGTGGAGTGTGGATCATTATTGGAGTGTCAGAAGCATTCCCTGAAGAAGAATCATAATCTAACACAACATGCGTCTTCACCCTTTGTAGATGTATTAGAATATCATCTAAAGAATATTGTATGCTCATGAGAAGGCATTTAAAATCCTCTTGTCCTAGAAATATCTTGTAGTGGTCCACTTATTTGTCTAGGATGACCAATCAAAGCAAATAATCGAACTTTTGGTGGCCTGCAACAGAATGCAGAAAATGCAATTTTCTCTTGCCAAATTTTCTAGGGTCTGGAATCCAATTGAATTCTGAATCATCCAACTTAGATTTAGAAAAGTAATATTTGTCCCCAAATTCCAGAGAATCAAGTTATTGAATCTCCCTTCTCATTTCCAAGGGGATTATTTCAAACATAGTTGCCACGAAATTCCACTTGAACAAACTCCTACAATGAGAACTAGACCTTCTACTGAAGCCTCCACTATGGCTTACCATTCTCTATTGAGGTGGCATAGTTGATTAGAGAGGTGCACCAAAAGGATAATTTAACTTCATTGCAATATTTCGTTTAGGGTTTTGAAAGAGATACAAAACTAAATCCACAAGGAGAAGATGTGAGGTATTTTGACAAACGGCTATATCATCATCATAATAGGAAATGCATCATGGTGGAGAAAACCCATGCCCTCCAAAGACTCTTTTCACCAAAAATTAAAAGGTGGTAGAAAATGACACAACCAAGAGAACTGAACATAGTGATTTGAGGAGTAAACACAATGTCAACTTCTAGAACACTTTGAGGTTAGTCAATGTCGTAACTAGGAAATGGAAGCAAAGAGAAATAATGATGTGATGGTCCAATGTTCATGAGGAGGAGGGTGAATTGAAAAAAATAATCATGTAACTTGTGTTATACCATATCAATGACAAACCATCTATAAACATGAATACATTACAAGACTCCCCAAATTGGCATATTGGGAAATAGAGTAAACTAGTTAGTAATTTTAGAGAAGCAAAGAAGGTGAAACCATTAAAACCAGATGGAGAAATTACCTGGGTAATAGACCCCACACACCAATATTGGATAGCTCAAAGAGAAATCTGAGAAATCAATACCATGAAGCACCTTAAAGTGTCAATGAGGGTAGAACAACCACCAATTTGAAAAATGACCTGGAGACTGCATTGTGCAAGAATTGAGTGAAAATAATTGACTATGAAACCTTTGCAAATAGATGTAATATTTTACCTTAGGAACTCCCCTCCACAAAAAATGGAAGAATGATTATTGACTTACTGAATAGGTCATGCCAAGCATGAGAGAAAATTACAAAACCATAGATGTTACAAAATTAAAAACCTCATTGCACGATATTATGTACCAATGCCACCCTTTGCATGACCCAATCCATTTATAATCACATGAAGAAGAGACGTCTCACAACATTGAAGGACAATTACGTTGTCAAGGAAGGACCAAGGTAGGACAGTTCTGTAATGCTGCACACGTCTTAAGAAAGACATTCTCGATGTATTGTGAGGATCCATTAATGGCTTGCAGGCATACTTCCTTCTCTCACATGGTTGATCCTGTCAAATAAATTAAGGCAAAACCTCTGAGGACTAAGCAAACCATAGTCGATGCATAGAACAAAATCTAGAAATAATACTTGTAGTCTACCATCAACTTTTCACTTGGATTAGGGAGCACTACCAAAACATATATCACCATTTTTAACCCACCTTTCTTACACATTACATTGTTGAAGGCACACTTTGTAGTAATCATCCACATGCTCTAGGTCATTCGATGATTGATGTCCATTGATGTGGTGGATAACACCCCCATCAAGGAACAATGACACGAGCATTTACTATTGATGACTTTGGAGAATAAATAAGTCTGTCAAGGTTTCAATAGCATATTCAATAGGAAATTGAATTTTGTCAACCATTGTACCAAGTAGGTGAAGGAAAAATGAGGTGTACTACAATGTTAACTTCATTGTCGTCCACCTTCTGGTTGATTTTTCATTTTCTAAATTTATCTCAAATTTTAAGTTTTAAGATAGTAAAATTTAAATACTTAAGTATTATTTATTTATTTGCTATATTATTATTATTATTTTAAATTATTATTTTAATTATAATTTTTACTTATGTTTTTAAATAGCTACATTTATAAGCAAGTTTAAAATTATAAATTGATTTCTATTTTACTTTGATTTACTAAGTTATATAGTTATTTTATCTTTTATCTTTTATTTATGTATATTTTTAAATTAATTTTATTTGGTCCACGGGGTCTTGGATATGTAGTGATTGGGTGCTCTGTTAAGGCACTCCTTGATGTGAAATCACTAGTTCAATTCCCCACCCCGATCAGGGTGATATATTGGACATGATGAAGATGTTGTCGTGCCAAGCTTACATAAAATAAAATAATTTTATTTGAAATATAAGAATTAGTTGGAATTGTATATTTGAGTTGCTGATTTTGTAAAATTGGAATGGCTTGAATACCTTTGAGAGTGTTGAAATCCATTTATGCATTAAAAATTTGAATTTAAAAAACAAGAATTAGGATTTCACCAAAAATTATATTAGTATCTTTTTTTAATATTTATAAATCCAAGTTTTCTATTTAAATTTTACATGAGTTTCATTGCAGCTAGCCTCATCCCTACTGGATTTATTGGCCAACAAATAGATATCCATATACGTAGACAACAAAATATATACATGATAGAAACAAGGGTTTATAGGCCATGCATGCCAAAGACATTCAAAACTAGAAAGACTGCCTTGTACATAGTTATTCAACATAGTTTACTAGAGTTGGGTTGTTGGGGCCTAACCTCAAAGATAGGGGAGGAAAAACTTCATAATGGACATGGACATCCATATGGTCCATTAGAGCTTCCATCCTTTCCACCTTTTCTAGAATCCAGTGTTGTCCATGTCCTAAGTCGACTATACGATCACGCAGTTGCCACTGATTTGTCTGGTGGTGATTAATAGTTGTAAGGAGAGTTGAATGTTACTCCACACATAGTTGATTATACTGATCTAGTTTAGAAATAACCAACATCCATTTTTCCTCATGACTAGCCCGAGGCTAAGAACTAGACCTATATTTAGGAACTAACTACATAGAAGAACAACTTGAGTGTCTTTTTTACCACTAGAAGCTAAGTGAGGAGCCGACCCCTTCACCTTAGAATGGTAATAACATCAGGACGATACTCGAGAAGTAGCCACCTTCACCACTTGAGAATAATTATAACCTTGATGTGGCAAATCCATCGATGAAAACAAGAACAAACCAGAGGAAACAACAACACCATCCATTACTTGAACCTGCACATAAGACAACCAACTAAACTCGAAAGAAAAATAACACCCAGAGACCCGACCAGGGAACCACCAATGATACCAAAACAAGAGGAAACGATCCACTAGACAATAAAAACAACATACAGACTCGCAACCTAGAACCACAAAGACCCAAAGAGCTGATACTAAAACCCCCAACCAGAAAAAGAGGAAAGGCCCCAGAATAGTCTTCCTGATATGAATGATGTGATGGAACACCTGAACCACATCCACCCACTATGCAAAAGGACCATCAATAGGAAACAAAGATCAACAATAAAATCACCTAAACACTCTTCACCACGATTGACTAGAGAGATTAAATGAGATACAACCAAGAGGAGAAACAGAACAATGAAAAGCCAACTAGTTTAAACCTAAAATTAATAATCGACAGGTGAAGGAGAAAATAACCCAAAGGCATGAGAGATCATAGAGAGCCTCGAATTACAATCAAGAGAGTGTTTCCTAACATACTAACTAGATTGAAGATCCAACCAAAGATAACTATATAATTAACAAACCAAGGTCTCCTTCATGCAAAACAAAGACACCTACAAAAACCACAGTCACTGTAGGAGGCCAATGCACTCTAGGGAAAATTTTAAAAATGGAAAGTTCTCTTGAAGTTTAAAAACATTAGCGAATCTCACTAGTCCCTAATATGCAAAATATAAAATGTTTATTGATATATTTATAAAATTATTCAAAATAGTAATGGTTGTGTATATACTCTCTATATAATGTTAACAATTTTTAAGGTAAAATAATTTCATATTGTAAAATTTTGGCGAATCATTTTTATAAAGAATGGAAATTGGTGAATCTTTTTTTGGAAACATCATGGAAAATTAGCCCACCTGGAAATATTATCCCCTAAAATTTTCCATGATGCACTCCCCTTTGTCTATTCACCCTAAGCCAACCTGTGAGATTGAACAGATCTCAGAAACACCCCACGTAAAACACATAGACCCTAAAACAAATTACATAATCCCATTCAACAAACGTCACCATGATATTGATCAAAGAAAAGACTTGCTTGTGTGGGAGTAAATGCCACCAGACATAGGATTCCCATGCCACATGAGCATACAAGAAGGAAATATGCCATGCCATCATAAACAAAGGTTATCCGTGAGATCATTGGGGCAACATACGACCCTAATGTGCACTAGATCTCGAGAAAAACACCCCATCTAGGAATTATATCGCCAAATTTGGTGAAAAGACCAAAAATTAAAATTTTTAAGTACAACTTTATATTTTTGTGACTAGAAGAATGGGAAAAGGGTGAAAAATATCAAAACTTAAAATGCTTAAATCCATCCTTATATGGTTTGGGTGACTTCAACAACTACTCTCTTTTAGTAGTCTTTTGACAAAGGGTGTATGTAACACCATTATAACCTTTAGGTTCCCACAAATGTCTCTTCCACAAAACTATGAACTTTACATAATGATTATCTTAACAGATCACCTTCCTAACAACCTTTGGTTGATTTCCTATGTACAAAAAAATAAGACCAAGGTCATGGGATGCGTATTCAAAGATGAACTTTGGGGAAAACATAGTGATGGGTATCGCTAGTGATTAATTTATGGCTATAGAAATTGACAAAGGCAAAGTGGAATTAATTGAAATTTATTTGTGAAAATGAAGAAAATAGAGGCCTCAATGATAGGAGTGAGGAAAGTATGATTTGAATCATCACACTCAAAATGGCGGCCAGTGTAGATGTAGCCCGATCCACCTAGCTTCCATGTTTGTATTGCAGGTATGAAAAACTTTGAATTGTGATTGCCAAGATCTTGTTCACAACATAGTTCTAGTTTCAACGTCATGCTCACAAGGTCAATTGGATGCACATTCTCAAAAAAATTGGGGACCAAACCCGGGTACTGAACCCTGTAAAGATTCTCTTAAAATCACCTCCAATTCTTTTCTATTTGTAAATCCCCTTTGTTGTCGATCCAAAATAGATTGACTTTTGTTGTTCAGTCTTACTAGACGTCCAAGGATTTCCTCACAAAACCACTCACAATTCACTATGATGAAATCAAGCCCTTGAAAATAGATGATTTCTCCAGCTTTATGCAAAGAGAATGTTATGGCTCTTCGCCTCTCTTCAACCTTTGTTGGGTCATTATAACTGATAGATTCCAAACTGGCCATTGGAGCATTGTTGGATAATTAGAGCGAACCATATGGAAGAATTCATTTTGTTCCTTGATGCATTCCCTATGTTCCCTGCCTTCTATGAACAAAGGGATGCGTTGGAGACATAAGCATTGTATCCCGATTTGCATGTAATAGTCAGGAATTTCCTTAGGGAGATAGATAGATAGACATACATGGGGGAGTGATTAAGTAATGGCTTAGAATCTTCAAGTAGAAGCTCTTTCTTACAATCCAGAATCAGTTTTCCTTAAATCGATAAGTGGGTGAATCTAACATATTATGCCTTGCACCCTGGGGAATATGATATCTAGCTTCAACTCTATCCGAGGTTGAGCAGTAAACATGACATGAGATCTCTGATATCTAGAATAAATTAGCCATGTCTCCTATTCTTCTCAAAGATAAAAGAGACTCTAGTTTGATTATTTTGTTTCTATATTTTTAAAGATTAAAATCAAAGGGTCATACGTGCAACCTTGAGAAGAATCCAGGAGTGACGAAAGTGTGATTTGAATCGTCGCACTCAAAATGGTGGCCAGTGTAAATGTAGCCCAATCCACCTAGCTGCCATGTTTGTGGCTTGTGCCGACCTTCCTCCAGTATTGCAGGTCTGAAAAGCTTCGAATTGTGATTGCCAGGATCTTGTTCAGAAAAGATTTCTAGTTTCAACATCATGCTCACAAGGTCACTTGGGTGCACATTCTCAAAAATTCTGGGACCAAATCCAGGTACAGAACCCTGTAAAGATTCTCTTAAAATCACCTCCAACTCTTTTCTAGTTGTAAAGCCCCTTTGCTGTCAATCCAAAATAGGGATAACTAGAGTGAACCATATGGAAGAATTCATTTTGTTCCTTGATGCAGTCCCTGTGTTCCCTGCCTTCCATGAACAAAGGGATGCGTTGGAGACATAAGCACTGTATTCCCATTTGCATGTAATAGTCAGGAATTTCCTTGGGGAGAGTGATTACGTAATGGCTCACAATCTTCAGGTAGAAGCTCTTTCTTACAATCCTGAATCAGTTTTTCTTAAATGGATAAGTGGGTGAATCTAACATATTATGCCTTGCACCCTAGGGAATATGATATCCAACTTCAACTCTATCCGAGGTTGAGCAGTAAACAGGACATGAGATCTCTGATATCTAGAATAAATCAGTCGTGTCTCCTATTCTTCTCAAAGATAAAAGAGGCTCCAGTTTGATTATTTTCTAAAGATTAAAATCAGAGGGTCATACCTGCAACCTTGGGAAGAATCCAGGAGTGAGGAAAGTATGATTTGAATCATCGCACTCAAAATGGCGGCCAGTGTAGATGTAGCTTGATCCACCTAGCTACCATGTTTGTGGCTTGTACCGACCTTCCTCCAGTATTGCGGGTATGAAAAGCTTTGAATTGTGATTGCCAGGATCTTGTTCATAACATAGTTCTATTTTCAACATCGTGCTCACAAGGTCAATTGGATGCACATTCTCAAAAGTTTTGGGACCAAACCCGGGTAATGAACCCTGTAAATATTCTCTTAAAATCACCTCCAACCCTTTTCTAGTTGTAAAGCCCCTTTGCTGTCGATCCAAAATAGATTGACTTTTGTTGTTCAGTCTTACTAGACGTCCAAGGACTTCCTCTCAAAACCACTCACAGTTCACTATGATGAAATCAAGCTCTTGAAAATAGATGATTTCTCCAGGTTTATGCAAAGAGCCTGCTATGGATCTTCGCCTCTCTTCAACGTTTGTTGGGTCATCATAGCAAGACTGCATTCTCAGTGCTGGAATTTCGTTTCACACAGTTGAGCAAACTCTTCCCATCTCATAACTGGCTTGTTGGAATGCTCAGATTTCCAATTGAACAACACTTTTTAGTCATGGCATACTCTGTAAATTTTGGGAACCCTTTCTAAAATTGTTTTGGTTGTTTGCTGCACATGATGAGCAACCTTATTCACTGAACCAGATGACCTTGCATCCACTGTATATACGATTGGGGATAATTCAACAAAGCCAGTGAAACGAACCCTAAGCCTGTAAACGCATTGGACCGCTGATAAGTACAATTCTGACCTTTCAGAAGTTTTATCAATATGAGTGAAAACAACTGTGACATGAGTGAGAAAGGTTTCTACTCTTTTGGAATTTGAAACAATAAATCTTAGCCAATATATTATATCTTTTTCAAGTTCTTGAAACTTTTTGGGTTGTCTGTTGTCTGGTTTTCTGAACAGGCTGCAAATTATGAGAAAGAAATGTGGGTTCCGAGGACTAGGGAACATGAGATCATGAAAAGCATGGAACTCATGTTGACCCGCAAGGTCCCAAATTGAGATTCTAGTATCATCATCTTCCAGGACCTTGATTTTGATACCCTGCGTTCTTGTGATGGAATACCTAATAACATTCATAACAAGGATAATTCATCTAATTTCAGAAACTGTAAAATATTCGTACTCTTATGAATTTTGAAAAGCTTAAACCTCTTTTTAGGTCATATTTTATTTGATTCCAAATAATGAATAATCTTCCTCGTGGTCATTGCATGATCGATCTATTTATCTATAGTTGTTTTTTAGTATTATATATATTATATTATCATTCTCCTCACTGAATATTTCAACAACATATATATGTGTAGATTGGATCGTTGTCTTTACCTTTGTGTATAATGAGAAATTGATTAAGGATGAATAGGGAAAGACATAAATCTTGCCTATAAATTATTGTCCACAAAGGAAAACTCTAGCAGTTTTGGGCACTGTTATGGGCATGTCTTTTTCAGAAAATAAATCTGTGGCTAGACATTGACATTTTGTCCAAGCTGTTGGTGAACACGATCAGTTTTACCAGAGGCTTGAATTTGAGTTCCATTCAGATCAATCTCTTCAAGCCAGTAATTCACCTGTAATGAAACACGCTCATCAGGCTATCCTCAACCGCACAAACAGAAAAATAGGGAAAGAAGACAGCCAGAACAAAACATAAGAAAGGGAGCAATAAAATAAGAAAATGCATCTAGACAAAAGGTTCCCAAAAATTCTGGGGAACAATATTATTATTATTTATGGTGATAAAATCATCCAATCTTGTTCATGGGTTCAAAAAAAGACAAGATAGAGGGACTGGAATTGATTCTACATACATGGAGATTCTATCATTTGCACTGTACACTACAAAATTGACAAAGCCAAATTAATCTTGAAACAATCCCAATACTAAACTGATAACATGCTCCACCATAAAACCAATTCCGACCGAATCATTGTTTTATCTGGTTTTCTGATATCTGGCATCTACCAAAACACAGTCCTCATAAGCCACCGCATCTGTCTGTGATTAGAAAAGGTCATCCAAAAGTATAGCAGTGATATTGGATCTTCCATCCAAATTTCCATAACCTTGAAGTAAATTGTAAGGACAAGCTTTTTTTTTCAAAGAGAAATCTTTCTGCTTAGTCTGTTGCAAGGAATGCACAATAGAATCTGAATTCTCAACCGTGTGAACATTCTCCATTACCTTCTTCCCAAGCACATAACTCTTCTGAATAAGATATGTAAGCAGCACAGTGTTTGGAAATGGATTCCTACTCGTTCTCTGCAACGAAACTCTCACTATCATAGCGTTGGGCTAATGCCTAACAGGCTGGATTCCACCAAGTTTTAGCCCACTGTTCAACAATTTCATCTCCTTCTCCCTTTTGTCCAGCGAAGTCCACAACTGGTTCCCATAAACGCTCTCAAATATACCCTACATCCTTACACCATTACTTCCTCTATTGTTCAATCCAGAGTCAACAATGTTTGTGCCATTCTCAGGCATAGGATCACTCCAGGTCATGTCCTCTATAGTTAGATAAAGCCCGTTCTTCTTCCCAACTACATCCATGGCATAATCTAAAACCAAAACCCCCTCAACTTCTGTCAAAAGAACATGTTTAAACTTATGCCTGACCTTAACCAACAACAGCTGATAACATGCCCATCTTCTCAACAGAATGGGGGGTTGATCCAGAAACCCAATCAAAGCATCACCGTGATTAAGCTCTGAGACATCGAAGCCCACAATGGATCCCCACGCACAGGCTCAAAATACATAACTTCAGATCCAGTGCTCTAATTCCCATTATGCGATCCCTAAAGGGGCTCATTCGCTTTTCCATCTCCCACACCATAATTCCTATCTTGGGCATCTTTCTTGAATGCACCTAAATTGAATCTACTAATTTTACATCTAGAAACTGTCCTGGCCACATTAAATTCCCCTCCACCCTTATTAAGGGAAATCCTAGACGAAGATAACAGCTGCTCAGATTTACCCACGTGACTGATATTCACGCTGGTTCTTGGCATTGTTTGTTGGGCAGAAGCCTCCCTCACTAGTTGTTAAACAACTTCATGAATCTCCTGGCGCTCCTCCTCCTGCAAAAAAATCCGCCCTGCGCCGCCCTCCTGGCCCTCCTCCTGCATAAAAAGTTCGTGCAGCACACGATGGACCGGCTAGGTAGACTGACCAGGGTGCGTTGGGTTTAATTAATTTTTTAACTAAGTCTTTTAATGTTTTTTTGGACGACAGATAATCATTGAATCATTTAACAATAGATATGAGGGTTAAGACTAGCATTTGCACCTAATGTTGCAAAGGAAACACCGTAAGGAATAGTGTGTGGAAGAATATTGAAATGTGAATGGGCTTTTTTGAAAGCAAGGGTCGATGCTAATGAGTTTGAATTGAGGAAGCCATGCCGAAAACCCTATTCGGGGGTTAAAGTGGCTATGAAATGGAATAAAAGTAGTCATACATATCCATTGAACTTTTTTAGATACCTTAAAGATTGCCTAATTGAAGGTGAAGTTAAACAAATGAATTCACGCGAACAACAACTGGGTATCCATATCGATATACAAAATTTTAAGGAGAGGCATGTTAACATTTTCAAGCAACATTCTAATGTATTTGCCTAGAAATATGAAGACCTTAAACCATGTCACATTGTGATGAATTGAATCCCTGCTAGGATATATTCCTTATGACACAATGCGCTTAGGAAGTTCTGTTGTTGGAAAGTTTGATTGGGCTACATTGAATTAAGCAAGGCTGAAACATTAATGTTGACGTTGTAGCTATAGTTGTTCTACATGTTATTTAATCTCTTTGCAAGTTTGGTTTCATCATGCCCATATGCTAGGGAGAGGGTCCTCTTGAGAGAATTGAATTTGTTGTCATTCTCCACTGCTAATTCTTCTTGTTTTGGGCCAACTTCATATTAGCAATCGCTATTGTTGTCATTGTTATTGTTGAAATTATTGTGAGAGAGGTTGGAGAACTGGACTTGAGGTAGTCTGTTGTTGTTTCCATTGCCATCCATGGCTTCATCGTTTAAAAAACCATCTATGAAAGGATCGTCACTCTCCAACAACCCATTGAAAGAGGCAATTTTGGGCAGTTGTAGTTTGTTTTGCTGATCAATATCAGGGAAAGAAGCCATCACTTCATCTGCACTTGGTGATTCATCTCATTCTACCCCTTGTACTCTTTGAGAATGACCATTTTTCTTGTAAATTCGGCACAGCACCCAATCATCAAGCTGGAGAACAGAAGTACCATCAAAATCAACAATACCAATTTTAGTTGAATGAATCAATTCCTATTCATAAAGAATCAAAACACAAGAACTGTGAAAGGAAAATCATTCATATTGATCAATATTCAAGAAGACATCATTTTGTAGGGTGTGTTATTTGTATTTACACAATTGATTTTTTTATCCAATCAACTATGCTATTCTCTGTGCTTTTGTTGGGTTCCTTCATCACCACCATCATTGGGAAATTCATTTCCCTCTTGAAGTATGAAACGAGTAGCAATTCCTAATTGATCTCACACTACCACCACAAAGAAGCTAGCAATCCTGATATACAAATCAAACCAGCCATCCTATCAAGCAATCCATGTAGTTCTCAATCTATAGCTTTGATAACCCAAAACTCAAATCTTTTATATTTAATATGCACATAAATTTTCACATTAATATGTCTGGATCTCATTCTAAGATCTTTACAGATCTGAGACAGAGGTAAACCAGATTTTTCATACTACGACAAACAATATTAGCAAGTCTTGGAGTCTCTCTTATGTAATGTCTCCTCCTTATTTGATAGAGTTGAAGTTGTATGAGCATCGACTGCACTAAAGGGATCATCCAATAGATAAATGTCAGCATCGTTATATACTGCTCTAGCCAACTGAATCCTCTGTTTTTGTCCTCCACTCATATTCAATCTCTCTCCCCAATCTCAGTCATATCTCCATGAGCAAAACTCTCTATATCCTTGTCTAATGCACAAGCCTTTATTGCCTTCTTGTATTGAATTTTGTCTATTGGTTTCCCATAGAGTATGTTATCTCTGATAGTACCACTCTGAATCCAAGCTGTTTGTGCCACATAGGCAACATTGACATATACTTCAACCTGCAGATAGTCCAATCAAAAAGTTTGTGGAAGAATTTATGTATATAGAAAGCAAAAAAGTTGCATCTACAATCTTGTTGAACTATGAAATGGTTACTTTTGCTCAAGAAGAGTAGTTAATGCTCAACTTACATCTGAAATTTTTGGGATTTCTCCAAGAATTGTAAATAGCAGAGCATATTTCTCTGATCCCACTGAGCCACAAATTGTTACCTTTTCTCTAGTTTTAATGTGCAGCTTTATTCCCTTCAAATGTTGCCTTTGTCAATGAAGATTCTGGATCCCAGCTGAGTATGGCTTTATGAATTTCGATGGTATACTGGGATCCGGCAAGTGCTTTCCTCACAACAGAATCTGGTCTTAGCTCATCATATTGTAAGAACTTGTCCAAAACGATCTAAGGAGGCTTTAACCTAATATAGCCAAAACTTCAGGTAGCATTCTCACTGGATCTTGTATCACACGGAATGTTGCAAGCACCGTAAATATGGTTGTGGTAGTTAATGGTGGATCCCCTATGATAGCACACCCGGCAAAAACTATAGATGTAGTAATGATGGGTGACATCCAGTAGAGTATGGTACCATATGTTCTATTAAATTGTGCTGAAGACAACCATTTGAACTCCACAGCTCAGAGATTTTCTATCAACTCTTTAAATTTTTCTTCCCATGCTTGTAGTTTGATTATTTTCATACTATTAAGAATTTCAGATGTTATTCCGAGTCTTTCATCCTATGCATTCATGAACACAACTTGGCACTTCTTGAGGGTTTTGGCCTTGGAAATTTGAGTTGTAACTTAAATTTGTAACATTATTCAATCATCATTTTACAATTTAATTAATTTAATTTCACCAGATGCTGCAATGGAAACGCCGTAAGGAAATAGCATATAACATTAATTAATGTTTTTTTGACAATTTTTGAAAGTCAGAAAAATATCAAGAAAAGGCAAGGACCATGCTACAGTGAAAACTTACATCTTGCTACCTCTGAGTACGACCAAGCTCTAATCCTTGAACTCTATTGGAAAAGTTTAGTAAGCACAGAGTTTCTCCCATGTCATTTTCATGAGGACTAATTTGTACAAATAAAGTCTTTGTGCATCCTCATGAGTGAACATGCATCATATTGGTGTTAGATGTTGTGGAAGGACTTTGAGACAAGACAATATCATACCATCTCTATATGAGTTCATTCCTTTTGCCATCAGCTGCCAAAACATGGCTCCTCCACCTGCTCTTCCCATGCTAGCAGAAGCATATATTTGTTTATAAACCATATCAAATAAATTGTCTCTCTAGTCGATGCCGAATCCTGGGTCTTTAGAGGATTTCCCAAAATCTACAAACAAAACTAGTTTCTTCAATATTCTGCTTCCATCTTCTAGATGGTTCTTTATCCAACCTAACTGAACAGTTATAAATAAGGATAAACTACTCTTTATATTCAGACTGATGCCCTTCCAAACGAACTTGCTTTGTGTACAAAGATATGCAGTGAATAATTAGGAATATGTTAGTAAACCCAAATTTATTTCCCAAAACAATAAGAAAATAAGGGCAAACTCACTTTAGAAATTCTTAATGCTACTGTTCCATCTTCACTTAGATTGTGGTGGAAATAGGAAGCTTTCCTGAAGGATTGCATGAAGAAAATGAGACAGAATTAAGAAATTCAGTTGAATTTGGAGGAGATGAATGTGATGGAAAGGCAAATTTGTTAAACTTCAATGATCAAATATGTTGAATAAATCTGCCACTATTGGAAGAGGAACATCTAATCCCATGAAGCCACTGATGTATTGGGCTGAAGGTCCCTCACCAATTTGAAGAATATACGGCTCTCTAATGATATTGCTCAAAGAAAACCAAGAAAACAATGTTCTGACACCACAGGGCATTTATTATTAGCTCCATATTTGCTAAAATTTGCATCTTCTGTCTTACAAACATTCTGAAGCTAAGTCGTCTTCTTGCATAGATGAAGATTAACAATTTGCAAACGATGAGGAGAATTAGGGATTTAAAAATATAAATTTGCATGCCTGCTAGTTCCTAAAGAATATCCCAATAACTCCAGCACATATAAAGAGCAATTTCTTTGTAGGAAAAGAAAAGGCAAATATGTTAAACCTAAACGATCAAATATGTTGCATAAATCTACCACCAATGATGTTGAAACAGTACATTTATATTGGTCTCACGAAGAAGCATGAACCTGCCAAGTTCCAACGCTAAAATATTTCTTAAAATGTATATATGGAAATGTGTTCATCTCTTTATTGGATGCGTTGTGCATTTGATATTCATGAGTTCTCTTCATGGGTGCACTTCTTCTTTCTTGGCACACACTTAATGTTTGATTCTTAGTGACATGCTTGGCTTTTTCAACACCTAGATATTTGCTTGTTGGCTCTCTCGATCTGTTGGCTGAGATTCGAAAAGTGGAATGACAAAAACCAAAAGTGGAATTGCGTGGGGGTGGTTCCCTGGAAGTGAGCTTCACCAATGCACAATATACACCTAGTAGACTTGAAACGCAAATAAACCATTCCTAAGAGATCTTTGATATGACCAATGAGGAAGTTTAATCTAGTTGCCACCGACAATATAACAATCATAAAACGAAGTGCAAATAGAACATTGCTTGCCCATCCATTCACTATTCCATCTCATTGCTATGAACATATATGCCTCACATTCATTACAGAGCCCTGGCATTGTTATGACTACAATTCAATGACTTTTGTTGGTGCAATTAAAAACATTGTGTGATAGATGCAGCAAAAGGTGATAATGCCCATGTCATAGTACTCACACTAAGGTATGCCATTGATAATCATTGAGTAATGAAACCCTATAATATCTTGACTACAGCTCGACTATGATGCAAAGAATACAGTGAAAAAATCTTTGGGCCATATACCAATTGTTATGACAATAAGAACAACCAATAAAGCTGGTGGATTTCTGGAAAAGCTCAAAAAGTTTCATTGTATTATTTTTCCAAGAAAATGTTACAACATCCCCAATCCAATAAATCACTCATGGGAGTTTAAACACCCTAAGTAGCTAAAGCTTCCATCTTTGACCTGCTTCTCCAACCCATGAATGCCTTGATAAGCATTTCTTCTAGGGCTTCATCTTCCTCAACTTCTTTGGGCAAACTCTATGTCCCGCTCCTTATTACTCACATAATGAATATATGTTACATCACCAATTCCCTACATCCAGAAACTTCTTTCAATGGTGCATGTAGAATTGCTGCCAAAGGACAGGCTAGACATGTGTTCAGAAAAGTAGCAGCAAATTATTCATTAGCATGTATCCAGAGGATCTTTAGTATAGATAATGAGGAAGACGAACCCTTCATTATGGCCTTCTCCTTAAGAATGTGTATGTCCAAGCTGTGTTGTCTTTTGATTTGGAAACCTTTTCAAGCACATGACATTCTCACAATAAATACCATCCAGAGGATTACTACACATTCAAAGTCGTTATAGCCATCCACTCATCCTCCATAGCTTATATCTTTATGGGAAGAAGAAAAGATGACACCTCCTAAGAACGAAATGAAGAGTTGTTCCAGCCTTGTACATTAAGTGCAGCGACTGGATCTTCAACAATGTTGCCAAATACAACATAATTATTACATTGACCATCACCGACAACGACTTCATGACTTCCCACAACCGCATTCAATCATCAAACTGGGTGTAAAAATGGTTCCATTATGACATAAATTAAATTGTGTAATTTGTAGAGATTCAAGACTAATTTCCAATTAGCATGAGGCCTTATTATGGATGTAAGATCAACACTTTTCAAGTATAAATTTCTACGAGAAAACAGTGGCTACCATTCAGGATACAAATAGATCTGTTGGGAAACTTGACCATAAATCACTATTAGAACATTGCACACATGAGTGTTGTGCATAAGAAAACTGTTAAGTATCTTAACAACACGATTACATATAGCATAGGCAGGTAAGGAATACATCAGTTGAATAAGTTATTCCCTTGATATCATGCAGACAACGTATCCATATTTTGCCATTGCAGAAGCAAGTGTTCAATTTTTCTTTCGTTTCTAAAAATGCAGAGAATGTTACCTCATTTTTAAGAGCAGAATCACATTTTTAAATGCCAAACCTGGGATCGATAACTCTCAAGAGAGCCCTGTTGAAAGAAATAATCACAAATGTACCAATGAAATTCCTTTCTTCTTCCTACAAAGATGGTGGATTTATGGAAAAGCTCAAAAATTTTAACTGAATCATTTTGCCAAGAAAATGTTACAACATCCCCAATCCAATAAATCAGTCATGGGAGTTTAAACACCCTAAGTAGCTAGAAGCTTCCATCTTTGACCTACTTCTCCAATCCATGAATGCCTTGATAAGAATTTCTTCTAGGGCTTCATCTTCCTCAATTTCTTTGGGAAACTCTATGTTCCGCTCCTTATTACTCATATAATGAATATATGTTGCATCACCAATTCCCTACATCCAAAAGCTTCTTTCAATGGTGCATGTAGAATTTCTACCAAAGGACAGGCTAGATATGTGTTCAACAAAATAGCAACAAATTCTTCATTGGCATGTATGCAGAGGATCTTTAGTACAGATAATGAGGAAGACGAACCCTTCATTATGGCCTTCTCCTTAAGAATGTGTACGTCCAAGCTGTGTTTTCTTTTGATTTGGAAACCTTTTCAAGTGCGTGACATTCTCACAATAAATACCATCTAGAGGATTGCTACACATTCAAAGTCGTTATAGCCATCTACTCATCCTCCATAGCTTATATCTTCATGGGGAGAAGAAAAGATGATACCTCCCAAAACCGAAATCAAGAGTTGTTTTAGCCTTGTACATTAAGAGCAGCTACTGGATCTTCAACATTGTTGCCAAATACAGCAGAATTATTACACTAACCATCATTGACAACGACTTCATGACTTCCTACAACCGCATTCAATCTGAAGAAATAGAGTTACAGGTGCATTAAATCATCAATCTGGGTGTAAAAATGGTTCCATTATGACATAAACTAAATTGTGTAATTTGTAGGGATTCAAGACTAATTTCCAATTAGCATGAGGCCTTATTATGAATGTAAGATCATCACTTTTCAAGTATAAATTTCTATGATAAAATAATGACTTCCATTCAGGGTACAAATAGATCTGCTGGGAAACTTGACCAGAAATCACTATTAGCAAATTTAACACGAGTGTTGTGCATAAGAAAACTATTAAGTATCTTAACAACACGATTACAAATAGCACAGGAAGGTAAGGAATAAATTATTTGAATAAGATATTTCCCTTGATATCATGCAAACAACATATCCATACTCTGCCATTATAGAAGCAAGTGTTCAATGTTTCATTCTTTTCTAAAAATGTAGAGAATGTTACCTCATTTTCAAGAGCTGAGTCACATCTTGTAAATTCCAGACCTGGGATCGATAACACTCTAGAGAGCTCTATTGAAAGCAATAATCACAAATGTATCAATGACATTCCTTTCTTCTGCCTACAAAGATGAGCACCCCCTATCACACCTGTATGAAGCCACTGATGAGTTGGGTTAAAGGTCCCTCACGAATATACGACTCTCTAATGCTATTGCTCAAAAGAAACCCAAGAAAACATTGTTCTGACACCATAGGACTTTTATTATTACCTCCATATTTGCTAAAATTTGCATTTTCTGTGTTACAAACTTTCTGAAGCTAAGTTGTCTTCTCTGAGCATAGATGCAGACGAACAATTTGCAAATGATGAGGAGAATTAGGGATTTAAAAATATAAAGTTGCATGCCTGCTAGTTCCTAAAGAATATCCCAATAACTCCAGCACATATAAAGAGCAAATCCTTTGTAGGAAAAGAAAAAGCAAATCTGTTAAACTTAAATGATCAAATATGTTGCATAAATCGACCACCAATGACGTTGAAGCAGTACACTTATATTGGTCTCACGAAGAAGCATGAACCTGCCAAGTTCCAACACTAATTGCTACCAAAGGACATACTAGATATGTATTCAACAAAATAGCAACAAATTCTTCATTGGCATGTATGTAGAGGATCTTTAGTACAAATAATGAGGAAGACGAACCCTTCATTATGGCCTTCTCCTTAAGAATGTGTATGTCCAAGCTGCATTGTCTTTTGATTTGGAAACCTTTTCAAGCGCATGACATTCTCACAATAAATACCATCCAGAGAATTACTACAAATTCAAAGTCGTTATAGCCATCCACTCATCCTCCATAGCTTATATCTTTATGGGGAGAAGAAAAGATGATACCTCCCAAAAACAAAATCAAGAGTTGTTCCAACGTTTTACATTAAGAGCATCTACTGGATCTTCAACATTGTTGCCAA
>APFE031673825.1:0-17704 GCA_000404065.3 Pinus taeda | reverse complement strand
CCATTAGCCTCATGAAGGTTGCAGGAGCATTCGTCAATCTGAAAGGCATAACCAACCATTCGAAAAGGCCCTCCTTGGCTTTGAAGGCAGTTTTCCACACATCGGAGGGTTTGATTGGTACCTGGTGATATCCTGACTTCAAATCGATCTTGATGAAATATTTTTCCTCCTTTAGTTGGTCCAGGAGGTCATCAATTCATGGGATCGGGTACCTATTAGGGACAATGATCTTGTTCAACGCCCGATAGTCAATACAGAGTCTCCAAGTCCCATCCTTCTTCTGTACCAACACGATCGGGCTCCCACAGGGCGATGAACTCAGAAGAATGTGACCTTTCTGCAGCAGCTCCTGAATCTGCCTCTTGATTTCATTGTTCTCCAAAATGGAGTGCCGATAGATTAGTCGATTCGGCAACGATGCACCTGGGGTCATATCGATGGAGTGCTTGACCTGACATTGCAGAGGAACCCTTGCGGGGGAGGTGAAGATGTTCTCGTACTCCTCCATGACCTTGTCCATCTGTAGTTGTCGTGCGGAGGGGCCCTATTTGGAGGTCGTGGCCACCGTCTTATTCTTTCCTTGAGGATGTATCATAAGGAAAACAAATTTCCCGGTTTTGGAAATGAGCTTACTACATTGTTTCGTAGTAACCAAAGCGATGGCGATAGGTGGTGCTACCTCTGGTATCCTATACAACTTATTTCCCAAAGTAACAATAACAGCACGGGGCCTTGATTCATACATAGCATATTGCTTCCACAAGTATGGTTGTCCTAATAATACATCACAGACATCAAGGGGAGCAACGTCACACAATACCTCATCCGTGAAGGGCTTGATGTTGTATGGAAGGTGACACTGCTAGCTCACGCGAAGATCCTGTCCTTGGTGAAGACACCGGATGGTGTACGGTTGTGGATGTGATGTGGTCGATAAGCCCAGCCACTTCACGACCTCTGCCGAAATGAGGTTCTTTTGACTCCCGCTGTCGATAATGAACTATAGCGGGGAGCCATTTACCCACATCTGGGAGTGGAAGAGATGCTCCTCCTCTGGATCTTCGAGTTCCTCCTTCTGGATCTTTGCGGTGGCAATGGTGGCGTTGGTCTATGCATTGATAATCTGCTTCCCTTTGTCATTCCCCTTGTCGGGTTCTGACTCAGAGTCGAAACATGCATCTGATTCTGAAACCTATAGCTCGACCACCAATGACTATTTGGCCCGACATTCACTTGTGTTGTGAGTGGAGCTCTTATGGAACTCACACCACTTTCCCGTGTCCTTTTTTGGCTTCACGACGCTATTCTTTACTTGCATCTTTGGTAGGTTGTCTTGGGCCACCATGCCTTGGCTTTGTCCTTTGTTCTGCAGTTTGGGGGCACCTTTCCATTGCTTTAGATTCGCAGATCCAAAGTCTTGCTTCTTCTATTTAAACTTTTGCTCAATCTTGACGGCATATCGATATGCCGTGCCGAGCGAGGAGATGTTCAGGAATTCTATTTCTTCCTGGATGTACCTGTGCAGGCATCCGCGGTCTTTGAGTACCAAATGCTGCTCCAAATCCTTGATACCCAACTTTGTGTGAAGGGTATGGAAAATATTGGTAAATTCTGACACGTCTTGGTCCTTTCCCTGCCGCAGCGTGGTCCACTTTATGTATTGATTCTCATAGCTTTCGATAGGGTATTACTACTCCTTGATGGTAGTTCGGAATGAATTCCAAGTCGGTGCGGTTAAAAATAGTAAGGCCGTACTTTCATCCTTCTGCTCGCAGTAGGTTTCCCACCAGTCCTTGACGTGGGGGGTGGATTTGAGAAGAGAAAAAGTAATCTTTTCCTAGTCGGAAAAATCATGAACAAAAAAATACCCTTCTAGCAGATTTAACCATTTATCTACAACGTCTACATCTATATGACCCTCAAATATGGGAATGTCAAAGTTAATTTGTACCTTAAAGGGTGTGGCGCTTCCAGAGTAGCTGCTGGAAGTAGATGTGTCGCCCCTGGATAGCCGCTGAAGGATCTGGGCAAAGTTGTCCATCATCGCGTTCCTTTGTCGCTCAAGGGCCTCTTCGAGTAAGATTTTGATAAGATCTCCTACCCCCTCATCTTTCTTTTCATCCGCCATGGGAGGCCATCGGGATTTTCGATGCTGGTGTTGCAAAGGTTTGACCAGTTCAAGCCCTAACTCCTTATATCCCGACCTCATTGGGGACATGCAAAGAAAGACAAAGAAAGAGCAAACCGCTCTGATACCACTGATCCAGATTTAAACAGGAACACAACAAATTATAGATATAACCATACATATAGAGATGCAACATAAATAATACTTCATTTCATTACTGTAAAATACAAAAATATGCTTACAAACAGAAATGGAAATAAACTAGCTAGGGCGAAGGTAGCTTATCTCTGAGAAGAGATGTAGCGGCTACATACCTCTGAACTGTGTTAAATGAGGCTCGAAGGACTATTTATTGTGGAGAAACAATGGAAAACCCTAAACATCCAAAAACCTAACCCTAGAAGATGAAATGCCAAAATGTGGGCCTCGTTTGGGTAAATTGGTATATCAACTTCCCGGTTCGTAACTTTGGCATACGATCTCTGTTTGACACGCACAATATCTCATTAGAAAGTTCTATCCAAGAAATATAACTTTGGGAAGAGAAACATCGGTCCATGGACCCATGTTGCTCCCAATTTTCCCAAAAAAATCATTTAGGGCCTCAAAATGGCTCCAGAAGTTCAGGACCCGAAAAACTGCTAAAAAAAGTAAATTGTGCTACAATTAAGGAAACTGAAAAGCTGAAAGAAACAATGGTGGGGGTCCAAGTGGACTTGGCGGGTGGCCACCAATATCCACCTGGACCATGGAGACATGAAATGATGTTAAATTTATGAGGAAAGGATGGGAGTGGATCGATGATGCTTAATGAAATAGTAAATAGAAATTTAAATTATACTATAATGAATACTAACTAACCCGGGTGCTGATATTTATATGTGAAAAAGAATGATAACTTATAACTGAGAATAAATATTTTCAAGCTATATCATTTATCAAAAAAAATTGAAGATAAATTAATTCAATTAAATATTTAGCTTAATTAATTTCATAAAACATTCAAATATAATTTCATTCTTCTTGCACTTATAATCAACAGATAGCAATATATCAAAAGTGACAATAACTTAATCAATTAATCATAAGCAAAAGAAACAATGCATAAGGTAAGATTCTAGTTATAAATTGAAAAAAAAACAAAGCTGATAAAAGTACCAATTCTGCTTTACTCCTCATAGACATGGAATCAACAAGTGGTTTATAGCTTATATTAAAGAAACGGGAAAGTACAAAAATGTAACAATGTTTTTCTTGCAAAATTTTAACCGCTAAACTTGGGTTCGAGAATGACTTAAATAGTTTTTCAAACAAAAGAGAGAATAGTAACAAGTTCAATATTATCTCTACTAAAGCAAAACAAACTAGAATAAAATAGTCATTAGTTACAATTTAGAATGAAATATTCAATTTGGAGGAGCCATTGTAGATGAGAATCTAGTGGGAATTTTCCAATGCTAATAAACTTCTAGAAGAGGTGCCAACATAGGAGAAGAATGAGGCATTATGTTCATTTGATAATTGAACACTTGAGCTTGCAAAGATGGTACTAGTTGAGTTCCCTGTTCAATAATAATCTTGGTTAGTTTAAGGTAACCACGTGGCTTGATTACAAACTCCCAGGTCAATTAAAAAAATACCTTTGACAATTGCTCAATCCATTTAATGAACATTGTCCTGTCACTTTGCCAATTCTCTTTTAATATATCTACCTCTAGGAGAACTTCTTCTTCATCACTAGATAACATCTTTGCTTCCTTGAGTGACTAGATGATAGACTGAATAACTAGATTGGAAATCCTTTCAACATCATTCACTAATTTTCTAACCAGGCGTATCTTATCCTTCCAAGTATGAAGAGCTATTGAATTTTGTATTTCGTTAATCCTAGGTGGGTTTAGATAGAACCTTTTAGCGTCTTCCTTCCATTACAAAAGAACATTGAGCTCACACTTGGTTTCATCATATTGGCTTTCAATATCAAATACTTCATCAATAAAAGAATTAACAAACTTTTCTTGAGCTTGTATCATGCTTAACTTGTTGCAAAGGAGTTGTTGTTGGTGTTGAGGTCGTTGGTTTAATCCATTTGCTTCATGCTTGAATTTGACAAGATCAAAAGTACTTGCCTTAGTTTTCTTTATCATCTCCTTTAGCTTGTTTATCTTATCATTTCTCTGCCTACTTTTAGACTCATATTGACCTCTAACCAAAATGATATGTGCCTCCATTTGTGACTGGACCTGAGAGGATTTGTATTCCAATTGTTGTATCCTTTCACTTTCTCCCTGATGAATTCTCTAACTTTGGCTACTTTATCTACACTGGGAGAAGCATAAGCTCCTAATCTTCGAGCTCTTCATCGGGGGTTGTTTTTGTTCCTTTCCAAACAATTTCCAATGAAGGTGGTTGCAAAATAGTGCTTTTTGTTAAGCCCTATGTATTAGCAACTTTCCTCTTCTTCTTGCTCTTCATAAGAATGGCCTTATGTTGAGGGTTGTAGAATACCTCTATTTGTGGAATTTGATCAATGTTCAACTGAATTGGAGTATTTGGAGATGTTACATTGTCTCCACACTAGGCTAAGAATTAATAGGTTTTTTAGTAATGACACTTGGTTGTGTAAGATAAATCTTTGAGGAATTAGGAGAAACATCCATTGAATGTTGTCTAACAATGGCGACAACATTTATTTCAGGCAGTGTTGCTTCTTTCCCTAGTTGAACCAACACTGGATTAATTTCCACAAGTGTTTTCCAATCTTTGACGATATCATTGACCAACGGATTCTTCGAAGTAGTTTGTTCTTAAGAATCCATTGAAGGAACCTAAAGAAGGGTATTTATTTGAGGAGTGATCTACTACCTTAAAGAGCTGGTAGCTTTTTCTATTATACCATCACCTTTCAGTAGTTTGAGCAAATTCAAAGGTAAGGTAGACCTTCTGGTGTGCCTGAAAACTAAAAAATATTGATAGTTGTATAGTGACAATTATTTGGCTCTATTATAGACCAATAAATAAGAAGGAGCCCCACAAAATAATTCATCATAATGGTTGGCTTCATGGAAATATTTCTTGGTATTTGAATCAATAGTTAAATTCTTGACCAACTTGGAAGGATCACGTGGCTTGGTAGGAATAGCACTTAACTTCAACTCATATACAGTCGAAAACTCCTTTTCAGCATGAGTATAATTCTGAAGGGTA
Organism: Pinus taeda; assembly: GCA_000404065.3. NCBI lineage: Eukaryota > Viridiplantae > Streptophyta > Pinopsida > Pinales > Pinaceae > Pinus > Pinus taeda. Next base: position 12,369 of record APFE031673825.1, on the reverse strand, counting down.
AATAGACCAATCTGCAAAGGGAATTAGGGCTACGGTTTATTGGAAGATTTCTTTAATTTAAGGGTTATACTGATTCCGACAATTTGATAGGAAACTTCTCTACATAAAATCTTGTCTGGAACATAAAGGGGAAAAATGTGTGGTTTACCATTACATCCCTAAACACTAATATTGGAAAAAAATTCTTCCATGAACCAGTCCCCAATCCTTGATAGATAATCCATAGCAGGTGCAGACATTCTAGGAAGCTTGGAACTGAAAATGGCTTGGTAAATAGGAATCATGATGAGGGACAAATGCAGTAAAAAATGATTAACATAATTCTCCTCCCACAATATGTTATGATAAATGTGGATGGGGAGAGGGCCAACAAGTGTCCATTTCTAACCTATAGCTGGAAAGTATAAAGAGAAACAAATGGCGTCCATAACAAAGGCATACATATAAAAAGGAGGGTTATGGATTACTGCTTGTTTGGAATGAAAATGAAGAATGAGTTTGGCTAAATTACTATAAGATTTGGGCTCAATTGAAGGAAAACCAATAAACAACCCTATGAATAAGAGGGACCCAATCTTGAGGCAACTGTGAAACATTCTGGTATGCAAACAACCTATATAATGTAGCGACGACATAACAAAAAGGAGGACTTAAGGATTGAATGGAATAGAGGTCGAATGACTCCTCCTTATGCTTTTTAGGGTCATTTCTCCAAGCTTTAATTAAACTAGGGAGTTCTTTTTCCTTATTGTTGCATTCTTCTTTCATGAACCTATTAAGAAACTGGTAATTGTAGACCAGATGTGCCTTAGAAAAATGATACATGCCCTGTATATGTTGAGGCTTGAATGAACCAACAATTGTTCCCCGCAACATGACGAATTGCCTGTCTAAGATGTCTATGTTCTCCATCACCCAACGAATCATATATGTGCAGGGGAGAAGTTTGGGGTGCACGACAATTTTGTGTATGCGAGATTTTGTGGCATCTATGTTTGTTGCTTCTGATGTTTTGTTGTCGCCCTGTTCTGTGGTAGTCACCATCGATTTTTCATCGTCTTCTGTTGGCAATTCTTCTTCAAGTAGCTCATACATAGCATTCTAGGACAAAACGATAGAATCCCTTATGCATACAATATCTAAAAAGATGAAATTGTCTGCCAGCTTTTCATCAGTAATCTCTCGAAATGGCCCAGTTGGTTGTTGCATGGCGTTTTCATTTTTGGCTTCACCATCCCACCAGTTGGTAAGAGCCTAGGGAGGTATTTTGATGTTACAAAGGAAAAACAAGATTACGACATTTTCACTGAGTAATTACCATTATAACCTGTAAATAAATATACATTTCACATGCAAGAATAAATAGCATAAAGGGTGGTAAGTATGTGAAATTGATTATGAGCATGTTTTCCAAGTCCTTCCGTCTTAATAACAGGTGTTCAAGGATGAAAAGTAGCGTTGTTTGATTGAAAGGGACAGAGAGGTGGCAGTGATCATGGTTGATTATATCATCGTGCAAGCTAGAGACCAAAATGAACAAAGGAAGAGTACTTAAGGAATCACCTAGATGACTAGACTATGGGATGATGTGGAGAGCAAGTATGCATGCTCCAATGGGAAGTTATATTGACAATGCATGGATGAACATAGTCAACCAAAAAATGGAAGTTCACACATAGTGAAGGGTATGTGCATTGAAAGAAGCGGGGTGAGATGGAGCGGGAGTACATGGAAGACAGAGGATTTATGGCCTAATAAGAAATCCAAAGAGAAAAGGCGCATACAATTTGAAGTGCGATGATGAGTTGTCCCTGTTTTTTTTTTGGCTAGCAGAATCGACAACGGCGGTGGTATCATACTCGCGTTACACGGGGTTGAATCCCACCAGCTGCCACTATAACCTCTAGGAGGAACCGCCTAGCCCGCAAGAACGACCCTCGGGTAAGACGAGACTCGAACTTGTGACCTACATAGCGGCACGGACAACTTAACAAATCGTCCGCTAGCCACGAGACCAAACCTTTGTGGGTTGTCCTAGTTCTTTTGAATGGATGAACGTTGGTAACATTCGGGGAAGGAGGGACGGGACGATGTGGAATAATGGCAAATTGAAGAATGTGTATAGTAAATATTTTAAAACGAAAGTCGAGCGGGAAGGGGGGTGGTTGCTATGCCATGCCATATGGTTGCATCACCTTTCAAGGTGAACCCCAAAAGGATGTGCATGCAGGGTTTGTGAAAGCTTCAGGAAAGGCCTGTTGGGAAACGTGTCAAGTGATGAGAATTGGGCGCAAAAAGGTTTAATATGCTAAAACTTAGATTTTATTTGAAATAGTGGTGAATTGCAGTGGTTTTGGTCATATGACCTTTTATTATATTTTATTATTTTTATATTTTATTAATAATAAATGGAATTTAACCCAAAAATATATATTTATAATAATATTAAAAAATTAAATATATATAATATATATATAAAACAAATTTAAACTCTAAAAATTTAAAAAACTATTATAATATTGATATAAAGTAGAAATTGTTGTTTGCTATAACAAATGGCAAACTAAATAACAATTTACAAAAACACATATACTGAAAATTTAACATGTGAAAATACATAGCATTTAACTAAACCCAATAATTTTCAAATATCATTCAGTAAAAGAATACACTAGCTCAAATCATATAAACAAAATTTGCCGGCATAATTTAATACTTAATGGATAAACATTATTAAAAGTGTATTACCATGTCTCGTATGAATTAAAAAGTAAATACAGCCGAAACCTTCAAATTTAAAGAGAGCACACTACCATGTTATGTACGACAGAGAAAATCGACCCAAAAAATCCAAATCATTCATATGCAAAACCTTCACAACTGCAATGCAATTCTGAGTGGGAGATTAGAATATATTTTATGCTAGAAATTTTGAGAATGAAACTAGAAGATATTATTTTCTAATTCACATGTTGATATTTGATATATTGCTTGTATTTAAGCTAATTTTACCAACCATAAATAAAGAAAGGCCATTGGTTTGGAACTATTATAATATTTAATATTTAATTGTTTCACACTTTAATGAGTTCATTTCAGATGGCTTGACATTGATTGATTTTGTGGGGTATTTTTTTAATTTTATCTTTGCCTAACTTATCTCTTAAAATTTTATTCCAAAACTTTCACAAAATGATTTTTGTAGAATTGAGGCTTCTCTGATTCATCATAGTTATAAGAAGAATTTCGGCGTAAATCACATAAAGAAAGACCTTTGCCGCGTTTCGAACCAACTAGTGTGGTTCATAGTCAGGACAAGTTGAAGAGACAGATCTAGTCTAGCCCTTTAAATAGTTCGAGCAGAGATTCCAACAGCTAAAACCGATTAACGTCTAATTTTGACCAAAGGACCCTGTTAATTAATTATTATTATTTTATTATTATTCCCAATATTTAAATTTTATTCGTGGAAATAAGTTAAAGTCGGGAAAATTAAATAAAATAATAGTTTATTTATTTAAAATTCTTAACAAAATTATATAAAAATCTTTATCCTTAAATTAATTATTATATTTAAGGAACTAAAAAATTAGGTAAATAAATACCATATTTAATAAGGTTAGTTTAAAGATTAGTTTATTACATTATTTATTAATTATTATATATACCAAAATATATAACTATAGTTAATGAAGAAATGTCACTAAAAACAGTTATCTAAATAAATGGAGAAAAGAGTTAGTATATAAGAGAATAATAAATATTAAATATAATAATGATAATAATAATATATAAACAATAATATATAGTGATAAAATTAAATAATAAATAACCACTAATATATTAATATCATACTAATAATATATATACTATATAAGTTACTATGTAAATTTAATTATTATATTAAAATGATTTTTGTTTTCATGGTCAAAGTTGTGATCTCGGTGAAACTAGTATATCAAATAATCATTCTTGATATAAGACTTTGCAACTTCTCCCTATCATATAGTTGCACCTAAAATCGTGAATACTTCTAAAAGTGAAAATAGTTTACTCAATTCAAACCAGTGACACAATGATTGTGCCACCAGTAACACAATGATTGTGCCACAGTGTGGTTTTATCTAACAACTTATAAATGGGATCTTATTTTAATGTACTTATCATATGAGAGGTTACAAAGTTTATGTTATGAAAGGAAAGCTTTTGAATATTTTCATAGCCACTACCATTACCCTGGACATCAAATGAGCATTCCAACTTCTTGTAGAAATTGTCCAACTTAAATACTTTTAAGTCTTTATAATTTAAAAAGTTGTAGGATGTTATAAAAATAAATAGCAAATGAATTTATGATATGCATCTGAAGTTACATTCACTATTATAAAACAAGGACACAATAGATTTTAACCTTCTCATTGCACCTCCCTCTTAGTTGAAAAACATCACAATACATAACCCTTAACTAAGACAAGAAGTTCATAAGGATCTCAATATGATACTTTTATCAAAGTGCACACCTTGTAAATACCTAGGAGATGCACATGAAACATAAAATAAACATGTAGTGACCATTTTACAAGCATTTACAGTTAATACTCAAAGAAAATTCCTAGATATATTCAAAGATCCCAAATCAATCGTGCTTTCAATTTATTTTTTTCAAGCCATTACATTCATTGTTTCACTTTTAACCATAAATGATATACATCATAATTAATGAAATGAATTTTGTAAATGAATCATTAAACACATAAATAATACTTATCTAAGATTGTGATAATTATTCACCCACATGGGGCAACTCAATTGGCAATCACCATGTTATGAAATATTATGTGAACTATAAAATCAAGGTTCAAATCCCCAAAAGTTCAAACCATCAAAAATAAAATCTTCAACAAACCAATTGAGGTACAACAAGCCACCCCCGAGCTCGACCATGATACCACTAGGGTGAAAAACTAACAACACTTAGTCTTCTGGAAATCAAAATGATCGGTCTCCTCACTAGTATAAGTTTCAAAAAAGATTTATTCTTTATGACTATAAGGTATCCACAATCTCAAGTGCTTTCTATGCTAGCTTTCTTATCATTGGAGTGAGCACCTTCCCTACTGCACGGTCCCTTAGTTGCTTCCCTCCCTTGTGCCTATCCTACTTGCCTAGATACTACATTGATTACAACCCTCACACTGTGTGGACTTAGAAACTTTTCATGTTGATTCCAGGCCTCAAAACATGTTGATAGCCTCTAAAAAATGCAAACTCACTATTTCACATAGAAAGTATGGATTTTTTACTCTAAGCTCTCTTCTTTTCTCTTCTTTTTCCACATTCCAAGAATGGCTTCCTTCTCCCATTCGAATTTTTCCTTGCTCCTCATGAACTAAATATTAGCTTTCCCATACTTACCTTAATACATTAGCTTAAAGAAGTTTGGAGACAAGTCTCCAAGAATAGAGGAGGGAGTTTAGAGAAGGCTCCATTATTATTTTCAATCTATGGCTTAGGTTCATAGTTATAACTCAAATGAGTATAGATTAAATAGAATGGGAAAGTAGTAAAAGGTATAGGTATCTAGACATCAAATTTCCCTTGTAGACAACCTAATTGTTTATCCACTAGTCGTATCATAGTCTCTTTATAAGTGCTTATGCCTCAATTCATTACTAGATGTTTTCATTAATCAAAATAAAATATATTTGTATTGTTCACTTAGTTCAATCCATTCAACTTGACATAGTAATACATTGTTATGCCAACAACAAGCATACCAATTATAATAATTACAAGTTTTAAACAAGGAATCATAATGATGAAATCACAACCGATGACCAAAATACATGGTGGAATGTGACACCAATTAGTGCCAAAGGATTGGATCAATTGCTTATCTGAGTTTCCTTTAATTCATTGATATTCCTGGTTAGAAATGGATGGAAGTATCTACAAATTTGTCATAGCTATTCTCAATATAGATGGGAAAGACAACATATTTGTAAATGTCGACCAATTAACCAAACATGCTCACTTTATTGGAATATCATCAAAATCCAAGGCTAGTAAAGTCATTGATAACTCCCCGGATGCGGGTGACGAGACAGTTGTAAGCGAGGAGCCACATGGAAGCCATGTGCTACCCCATGCCCAAGCTCTGCATTAAATTCTTACCTCGCCACCATGGAACTACAACTCAGGGGAGGCGACAGGCATTCAATGCGGGTTATGTCACCATGGAGAGTCTGCAACTTGCAGCTGCGGCGAATTGGGTTGATTTTAAGGGAGGTCAACAGAGACATGGAGCACAGTCGTTTGTCTGCTGCATCCTCGTCCAGGTTTCAAGTTCTGTGGGAAACGTTTGAGGGATTAACTCTGATTGCTGTGTGGGCACCATTTGAAGGAGGCTCTGGACTGTGGGGCGCAGTGCCATCACTGCACCAGCATCCATATCTGCCCCTGCAGCCATATTTCGTCGAAGAGGACCAGCTCGTGGAAGGCCAGCTCGCCCTCCAGCTGATCGACCATGGGTTCAATGCTGTTGTTGCCATTGCCACAAAGGAATTCAAGCCACCCCCATTCAGGCCAGCCAGATCCTGGACTCGGGAGATTCTGAGGTTGAGCCAGCCCCTGCACCCGCATTCGGGTCTGCCATCTTCTCTTTTAGCAGCACACGGGACAGGCCACGCATCAATGCCCACATTTCAGTCCTTTTTCTCGAAGAACCTCCGGATGAAGCTGAAGGCACAAGCAGCATGGAGAAAACCCCAGTGGGAGGCCAGGGGGCGGAAGAACAAACACCAGCGGCGGCACCTGGGCAGGCTCCAAAAAGCCCTCTCGCTCAGGAAGCTACGACCTCCAAGGAAGAAGATGAGGAGGACTGGGAAGCTCTACGGGAGAAATATGACTGGTGCGAAGTGGTTGAGGAAAAGCCCCCAGAATAGCCCTCAGCTGGACCACCTCTTCCTCACCCAACGCTATTCAGGTTTTGTTCTGGTTCTCTCTGGTTCTGACTATGTCTTTGGCTATGTTTTTGTCCTATCTAGTCCAGGTTCAATTAGTCTGATGCCCCAGTGTGGGATGTTTATGTTTTGCTCTCATGCCCCTGCGTGGGCAGTTCTAGCCAGTTTTTGTGCCCCTGCGTGGGCGGTCCAAGGCAGCATTTGCGCCCCTGCGTGGGTGGTTCAAGGTAGATATCGAGCCCCTGCGTGGGTGGTTTAAGGCAGCTTTCGTGCCCCTGCGTGGGTGGTTTCGGAATAGTCGAGGTTTTGTCTGTTCTTCAATGGTTAATTATGGATGTCTCAATACAACAGTAAGGCCCTGTGTGGGCATGTTTTGTTTTGTAAAATTCAAGCCCACAGCGCCACTGATGGCCTTGGGCACAATGTCATCCTGGATGTAAATCACCCACTGTACATAATATAATAGATAGTTTTACAGAGAAAAAAAAAAGTCATTGATAACTATGTAAAAAATATCTATAGACTTCATGGGTTTCTGAAGGTTATCATTTGCGATAGAGATCCCAATTTTACTAGCAAGTTTTAGAAGGTTATTACACCAAGTTGGGCCCACCTTAACCATGAGTAATTCATACCATCCCCGGATAGGAAAGTAAACCAAACTAGCAAATAAATGCTTCGAGGGTTACCTGAGGAATTTTGTGAATGATCATCAGTCACAATGGAATAATTGGATGCATATGGTAGAATGGTCATACAATACTAAATATCGCACTTTGGAAAGAATGGTTCCCATTGAGGCCTTATATGGTTATCCACCTTCATCAATAAAATAGTATGTTATCACCAATTTCAAGGCTCCTACGGTGAAAATTTACGTAGTTACTTCTAATGAAATCCTTCACAATATTAAAAGTAGTCTTGAGTAGGCAAGGAATCAAATGAATCAATAGGCTAACTTGAAAGAAGAATTTGAGGTAGGAGACTATAAGTTCATCCAAGTCCAACTATACAAACAATACTTCACTACCAAATATCGAAGAGGGTGGTCTAAGAAAACTAAGCCCTAAATATACGCAACAAGAAGAGATTAGATGATGTTTCCCATGTCTCACGTTTAAATAAAAATTTGGGTCTAACAACCCATTTACATACATAATTGTGCCTTCTAGATGACGAAGGGAAGCTAGTTTTGAAACTTGAGTGGACCTTAGAAGTTAGAACCAAAATCCTTAATTCTAGAAGTCTCAATGAGTACCATATGAAATAGAGACCTTCAAAAGGATGAATCTAGATAGGAAAATGAATATTTTAGATCGAGGCCCCTATCTTTATCAATGCTCCATGAGTGAAGAATTTCAAGAAGGAATGACTTGTAATATACCAAAATATACTATTTGTTGTCAATAATAATTAGAAAGGTCAATGTTGATGGCTTATGATTTTTTCAACTTTTGTCGTATATAAAGGATGATTGATTACCATTTTAAGGTGGACTTGAATAATAGTTTCAAATATATATATATAGATATATATATAGATAGATAGATAGATAGGTCTCTTCCACATAGGGAGGAACAACCTTCGTGAGTGAAATATTTAATCATATGATGAACCACCTCACCCCAATGTTGAGGTAATAAGATGAGCCTTTTCCCTTATGTCTCATCTTCAACATTTTCAATGACTATAAGGAAAGACTCCTTAGTTTTCATCAATTCAACTCTTTATTTGAACCATCATTTCCTTACACAAACAATATTGTAACTGTTGTAATAACCTCCTCTAAACAATGAACCTCCATTTGATTCACCCTTTTCATTACATTCTACAATTTTTAGATGGGTTCTTCTTCCATTGACACACTAATATATTGAATCTTTTTGAAAAACTACAACCAACTAACATGTTTGAAAATATTTTCACTTGGCAAGTTATTGAGGATTATCTCTATTGAAGTAATCTCATTCCTATTCAAACTGGTACTCATCTCTACTCAATCACAACTCCTAATTAGTAACATTGTGTTGGGGACTTTGTTTCTTAACGAAGGAGGAAATAATGACAACTTACTTGTTCATAGTTCAAAATTGGTTCAGGGTTATGCACAAATCCTTCCATAATTATTGCATTTCAATTTCCATCATGGTTGGTTCCATCAATTAGTTGATACATGAACATCATCCCTAACCATATTTTTTATTGTTTCAACCATATTAAGCAAAGGATAAGGAAACAACTCATGTGAGTTCAAGTATGGAAGGTGCTAAAAGGGTTGAAAAATAACAATGCAAATATTCAAACGCAGATTTCCACAATTTTAATTCATAGTGAGAAGAATAGTTTCTTGAAAGCACTATGTTATAAAGATTTTGAAACGCCTGACATCACCTTGTGAACATTTCACCCATCATCATGGGCAAGAAGCAAGAAACATATGTGGAAGAGGAAGGGAGACCTAAACTATAACTAATGGTATTGCCTAAAAGAGACGTTAAGAAAAAGAAAAAGAAAATAGTAAAAAAATATTATTTCCAAAAAATAGTATTATAATTAAAAGGAATTATGAATTAAAAATTATCATTGATATTGATAATAATGAAAGAAACCAAAAACTCTTATTAAATAAAAAAATAAATAAATTTTAAATTTTAAAAAGTAAATTTATGAATTAATTCAATAATTTAATTATGAATCCAAAAAGTACAATAAATATATGAAAAATAGTGTTATAATTATTGTTAATATTAAAAATAAAAATGATTAAAATGATTAAAAATTAATATTAATATTAATATTAGGGCAAGTTAATATTAAAAAATTTAATAACATGGTAGAAATAATGAAATTATTGAAATTGAATAAAATAAAAAACTTTGTAAGGATAAATCGATAAATATAAATTTATGGGGGAAGGATTGGTTTTATTTTGCTAGAAGAGGGGATAAATTCTTATAATAATATTTATAAATTATAACAAAATGTAAAAATGGATAATGGAAAGATTATTAAGATTAATGTAAAAAATAATGATCACTATAATAATAAGACTAAAAGAATGTCTAAAGAGTAGTGATGAAAAAAGATTCTAATGACAAAAATAATTATCTCTATAAAGATAATAAGATTAAAAAGAATGTTTAAAAAGTAATAATGATGATAATGATATCATGATTAAGGATTCTAATGTCAATAATTGATGCACGAGCATCTGAGTGAAAAGGTGACCGCTGGGAAATGTTTTTTTTTTTTTTTACTGGACAGAAAGAAAAACATTTTGAGTTTCTGTTTTATTCTGTTTTATTTAAAATTAAGGCTAACTCAGCCATTGTTCTTTAAAAATAGGCAAGAAAATAAAGATAGGATTAGTTAGGAACAGGTTTAAAGAAACTATTAGACAATTGAAAGGTAACTGAGGAACAGTTCCTCAACTGTAAAGAAACTGCTAATAATGCATTGAAAAAGAAAAACCAGAGCTCATTGAGGGGCTGCCATCCAGAGAGGAGAGAGAGCTTAGAATTTCTAATTTACAATTGTTTTGAATCTCTATAAAAGCAAACAATTCTAGAACCTATCATTAAGGAAGCATGATAGTCTTTTTTTATTTCCTTGTGTATAAATTTTTCAGACTTTGTAATGAAAGCAAGATAGTGAAACAACTCATTAAGAATCTGAATAGCATTGACAAGAATCTTGTAACATAAGGCATCTTAGACTGGGAAACAAACAAAGGCAAAACCAACATATACAATACATTTTTCCTTTTCCTCAACAAAAAAAAACCATGTACTTTTATATTCAGCATTCAAGCATTCTTGTACATTCATTTTGTTTCCCATTTAACAGTTCACTATACAAAATCTATAACTTTGAAAACGTGGATGGTTTCAAAATCCATGCAAACCAAAAAAATTACAATTCACAGGCTAAATACTAGTCAAACAGCGAGGGCATGAAAACTCCTGAAACCTTCCCAATACTAGTCAAACAGCGAGGGCATGAAAACCTCTGAAACAACACACATACACGTAGGAATCGAAACCCCAAGGGTTACACCCGATTACAGACAGAGTAAGAAAGAGAAAGATACAGCCACGGAAAGACCCTACCCAAGTTTTCCCTAAACCAGCGAACAATCCCAAGGACGAAGCCGTGGAATAGTATTCCCCTGGAATGACTTGCACACCACCACAAAATAGGGCAGCAGTTAGGTAGGGCCACAAGACCAAAACACAGTGAATATAAAACCAAGAGAGGAGTGAGAATTTACCTGGAGGAGGTTTGAGTCAGCGACAGAGGACGAGAGCCGAGGCCCACAACAGAGGGTTTCTCCCAATATAAATTCCATGAGAGGGTTTTGCCTGCTCACCAAGGAGCCAAAATGTTAGAGCCTAAAAAACAGAAGGAGGAATTGCAACCGGAACAAGATGATTACCTGAGAACGAGTTCATTGAGTTGTCCTGTGCAGCAGGAAGGTGAGAACCTGTGTTTGCAGAGCCGAATCATCACCAAACCCAACATCAAGAAAACAATCATCACAAAATAGAGCAGAGACGAAGTATGAGCCAAATGACAAAGATAAATATGTTGGCATTATGATACAGGTGTTGTCCTTGATGGAAACTCACTCAGAAGTTTGATACAGGTGATGGCAACTTAATCAGATGACAGATCAGAATGCAGCAGGTCAAGAGAGAGGTATACGCAGGATGACCGTGATAAAAGTGTGTATATACGCGGGTTAGCGGAGCAAAAGGTGCATATACGTATACACGCAGGTTCACAGAAGGAAAAGCGTGTACATGGTTTTGGTCCGTGGTATTTGGTCCATGGTATTTGGTTCGAAATGGCGACCCCAGGTATTGGGTCCATGGTATTGTTTCTACATGGTTTTGGACCATGGTATTGAGAGAATCCTAACCTATATAAGGAGAAGATCATTAGGCAAAAAAAAAAAGTGGGCAAGGAATGGATGTCTGACAAAGTGGGAAGATCTAGTATTGTTGGTTATTGGTTTGTGCTACTTGGATCGGGTTGGATATGACAGCGAAGGTATAAGTATTTATCTTTAGATCTGTACGCGGGTTGTCTCTAGTGAAAGCGCGTATACACGCGGTTTTGATATAGTCAAGTAGCGTATGCATTATGAGATTTGGTGTTTCAGGTTGTTGTTGATTCTAGTGCTTGTTGCAGAGTTCTGGGCTCTGGATTGCGCTCTGTGTTTTGATGACAGGGTTTCTGTGATTTAGTATTGGGTGATTTAGAGATTTATGATACAAGTATAAGTTGATGATTGTATTGCAGCAGTGATTTTTTTGTACTTATGGATCCAGTCTGAAAATTGATGAAACGTGGTCCCTGAAGAAAAGAAGGTTGCAGCCTTCTATAGGTCAGCACCTACGTACTA
>APFE031673812.1:0-10483 GCA_000404065.3 Pinus taeda | reverse complement strand
TTGAGTGGTCTCACCCCGTGCGCGACCAGTCATGGGGACAGCTCAGAACGGGGAAAACTCTACATTTTTGGAATTGTTATGCAAAAATACACTTGCCTATGGATGGGTTTCAGATTTTATGAAGATTTGGGCTCCCAAAAGCTCAAAATACATGCAAATTTTGACTTTCTGCCCCTTTTTTGAGTTGCAGAAAGCTGCCTTGGGAGAAATGACTTTTGAGGAGTCAAATCAACTCCAAATTTAGAAATTCCAGTGGGGTTGGAAAGTAGACTCATAGACCTTTCCAATGCGCTATCTTGCACCTGATTTGGACACCAGGAAGGCCCTCAAACAGAGCTTTCAATGCGCGCGACCAGTCAAAGTGAGGGGCGCGCCCACTCAGGGAAATTTCACTGTTTTGACCAGTTCGGCCAGCAAAACACTGTTTTTACTTTGGTTGACTTTTGAGGCATGTAAATGATGGATTTTTGTGTAATTTTCATGGCACTTAGATAGATACTTTTACTCTCCTTGAACACTTCTAGAAGTTTCCTTGATGTAAATGGTAAATATTTAATGCATGGATAGGTTTCCTAAGTTTTAGAGGCAAGTTGTTTTGACTGCCTATTATCTAGTGATTAGTTTAGAATTAGTTGAAATAGCTCCTAGGAAGCTGAGCTCGACCCCTAGAGGTGGGGAAAGGATTTATATCTTCTATATTATGCCTTCTCTTACTCATTTTCATGGTTGGACTCTTGAGGGAGAAGCTCCTATTGTATATTTCACTTGTATCTCTGCAATTGGAGGAAAAGGAAGACCAGGGTTTTGCAGACATCATTGGGATTCTTGTGGACTCTTGTGTTGATGGTGTGTTCTCTTATTGTAATTGTAAGTGTGTTTATGTGTTCCATATATTTCTTTACTGCAGCTTATTAAACAAATGAAGTTATAAAGTTTGAATTCATGCATGTCATGCTCAGCTTTCAAATTTGTTTAATGTTTATGTTTTCCACTGTCTAAAGAGGATTCAAAGTCATTGTTTTCCCTCTTTAGCTTCTCCTCTTTCCTCCTTGATCATCCATATCAACTAAAAGCATCAGTGCAAACTCCTACCTTGCCCCAAAGACCCACCTGCAAAAACTGAGCTCAATCCCCGCACCCTAAATTGCAAATCCTCAACTTGCCACCAAAAAACCCCAAAAAACCCCCAAATCAACTTTCAAATCAGTTTACTAGCCTAATATCTGTGTTACCTTGATTGGTCATCTCTTCCCATTGAAAATTTAACGAGATTGACTGGAGAGAGCCTTCTCATACCCCGTAGGGCTAGCTACGAGGTGAAATGGTTTGATGTTGCCTTGAAGGTTTGCCTTTCTCAGCCTGAGGTGAAATCTCAAGTGCTAACAAAGAGTACAAAACTCTTACTAGAATTAACAAGCCTCTTCATTTTTCCAACATTCACAAGAGATAAATTCAACTTCTTGCTATGTTCTCTGACAATGTACTCAGTCCCATTTTTAAACTAATGATATTTATTCTCATGGTGATGAATGATATCTCTCCTATCATATAGATATGGGCTTCCCAAAGCAATACCACAAATTTCAAGTAGAATTACATCAAGCTCTACCTCATCCATAAAGTTTGCAGTGATGGAAAATTTTAATTAACATCTTTTTTTCACATGAAATTTTGCATTGTCACATATCCAACCTAATGGATAAGGTTTAGGATGAGGAATGGCTTCCAAGTTTAATTTCTTAACAATGTCTTCTGAAATAAGGTTTGCTTGTGATCCACTATCAAACAAAGTATCTATCTTAGTATGTTTTGAAATGACTCTAATGTGGAAAATCTCTATTCTTTCTTTTTCATGTTGAGTCTCATTGAGGTTACTACAAGAACTAGTACTTCCAATAGAGTCCTTACCTTTAAATCCCATGGTTGTGATCTTTGTTTCATCCCTGGAATCGGATCCTAAATCATGTTGTGTAGTTGTAGCAGTCTTTTGTTTCCCTTTGTTGTTAAATTGATTGGGTCTCATCTTAGGATGAAATTTCCAACAATGGTCTTCATCATGGCATTCTTTTGAACAATGTTTACATGTGAGTTTTTCTCCCTCCTCCTTGACTAAAGCATTATTCTTCCCTTTGCCTTTGAATTTCCCCTTTCCTTTGTCTCCACTCTTGAATAGCTTCTTACTACCCTCTTGGGGAACATTCTCCCCACTTTCTTCTAAATGAGTATCATGTATACAAACTTCATCTAGCTTTGTAGGGTTAAACATGAGAATTGTGTGTCTCAAAAAACTATGTAAACCTCCTATGCACTTTAGTATAGTGTCCTAAGAGGATAAATCTATACCCAAGTCAAAGCTCTTTTCCTAAATTATTGAGTATAGATTTTCACACTTTGACCCTTAGCTTGCCTAAATAATTTCCAATCCATTATTTATTTTTGAATGTGTGCTAATGGATAAAATTGTCCTCTTATTGCAACAACAAAATCATTCCAAGAGGATAAAACCTTACCACTTTTCTTCATGTCCTCTTGAGTTTTGGCCTCCCACCAAATGAGTGTTGCACTTTCCAACCTAAGAGAAGCAAGTTGAATTTTGGTTGTATCATCCTTGATTCTTTGCATCATGTAATACACTTCAATCTGACAAACCCAATTAATTATCTAATTTCTCAACATTTGCCTCTCCATTGTACATAGGCAATTCAAACTTTATGTCAAGCTTTAACAAAGGAGTTTTACCATGTTCCTTTAGAGAATGTGGAGGTGTTTGTGAAGGGGTAGAAGTAGAAGAATATGAGGATGAGGATGGAGGTGAAGGTGGTGCCTTGTCACCATCCCCTCCATTCCCTTTTGGAGGTTTTGAGCTCTCTCCTTGTAACCTTGAGTTCCTTTCCTCATAAAGAACTTTCACCATTTTAGACATTTCAAAGAAATATTTTCTGAAATTTTTCTCATCTTCATACATCCCTTCATGACCTTCTTCATGTGTCATGACTATTGAAGCTTGAGATATGTGTGTTCTCCTTGAAGCAATTTGAGACCTTGGCTCCACAAGCTCTGTTATTCCTCTTTTGAGCTTCAACCTTGTAAGCATCAGAAAACACTTACAAACAAAATCAAACCTTCAAAAAAACCTTGAGCTCTAATACCAAACTGATATTTTTTACAAACTTAAAGGTGATAGGAAAATTTGCAAGTAAAATTTTGTCTTTTATGCAATGGATCACTTTGTAAAAACACCTAAAATAATGGTTTTAAAACTCAGTTAACAGCATAAAAACAAAGATAAATACATCATATACAGTAACACAAGTTAGAAAAATGATAAAGGAGTTCACCCCTCCTAGGATACATCTCTTGGTCTATCTTCCAATGTTGGGCATCTTTCATTAAGTTCTTCAAATTTTTGTTTACATAGATTTACAATGCTCAGAATGTAAAAATAATGTCTCAAATGGCTCAAGAACAGTGAAAACCCCCAAGTTGGGCTCTTGTTGGGCTCAATTTTGCCAAAAACTAAAGAAGGTATGCTCTAGAGAAGTTTTCTTGTTAATTTATCTATAAATTGGACTCCTCTACTAATTGTTCTATGAATTCGGTAATTCCAAGGACTATCAAGTGCCATTTTCTCCCAGTACCGGTGAGATTCCCATCGATTCGAGTGCAATTTGTTGGTTAATTTAAATGCTAAATGATTCCTTTTGGCGGAAAAACTCTGCCACATGGGGTCATTTGTTATGGGCCTAGGGATAATCACCCACCCCCATCAGCATAGCCCCCTAATCCATCGACATATGGTTCTGTGGCGCCATGAAACCTAGGGCTAGCCCCCAATTCTTCGCCCTACCTTCACGTCCGATTATATGGCATGCAATCAGACGTTGGGTTAGGGCTAAACTTTGAGCCCTTGGTTGCTTCACCCACAGTCTCATGGGTTGTGTAGTGACCAAGGGCCAAGGGCTTAGCCCCAACCCCTTCCCTAAACATTACACCACCAAAAATTTAAATAACAGTTCGCTACTATATAGGTTAATATTCACCTCACATTGTAGTGGTAAGGTGTTATGTTTCCATGCTCAAGGTCTTGCGTTTGATCCTCCTTGGTGGCAGTTTGACCTTAACAAAAAAATTCATAGTATCAGGGTGCCACATGGTGCCCAACCATTGGTCCACATAACAACTCTAAACACCAATCAAAATCCATCAACCTTGAATGGATCCAGTGAAGCCACTTGGAACCCTGCCATTGGCCCAAGGTGCAGTCATCTTGTCTAGTCAACCTGCCCATTCATCCTTGTGAGTCATCATATGGACTACTTAGTCAGCAGTCCTGCACCCAACCTGCAAAAACTTCACCTATTTGGGAAAACAATCAAAAGGTGATATCGGGAGAATACAATATCGGTTTTGAGTGATTCAAGTTGCGTTGGATCCAGGTTGGCAAGATCTACACTTTGGCACTAGTTTCAAGCACTTTTGAATGCTTTTAATTTTTAGCACTTTACTAATCCCTTCGATCACCCCTAAAATGCAAGCTACCACTTGTTGGCCATGTTGATCCATATTTCATCCTTTTTCAAACTCAAATCAATAGGACACTTTCTTTCATAAGCAAATAACTTACTCACATCAATTGCTCACAAAAACCACCATTAAAACACCTTCATCAATCTTTGATTACTGAACAAACACCAAAAATACCAACAATCACTTATTACTGATCAAAACTACCATATACACCAGCAACATAAATACTTACACCGAAACACCATTCATCAATTCGTTATATTCCTTATCAACTCCTTTCAGGCACCAAAATTGGTCTTTAATTCACCCTTTTTGCATACTCACACTATGCATCGCATTGCACCAACAACCTCTCGCACACACACCTTGGTTGCTCAAATTTTTCTTATAAATAATTCCAAACTAATATTTTTAGAATTACAACTTTAGTTATCTTCACTTTGATGCTTGCATGAATATTTTATATTTTCCATTTTTCTCCTTCAATTAACTCTTATGAATGTGTTTTCCAAGTCTTCTAAATCTCCTTACTTATTTCTACAAGAAAAATTGAAAATGACTACTCAATTTTCTTATTCTGGAATTTTGACAGCATTTAGCTAGGACGTTCTAAATTTGGATAAACTCCAAGTTTAGTTTAAATTCTAAATCTATCTCTTAAACTACCCTTGTCACTATATTTTCTTGCAACTCGTTCATGCTTGCTTATGCCAATTTTATTGTTCTGTTGGTGTAGTGGATTTACCAAATTTTGGCATAAAATTCCAAATTCTCCATTGACAACTTGTTCATACTTAATCCCTTTAGCATAGGCCCAAATCCTTTTAATTAAAAACCAAGTTGTCGACCTATTCATGCAATGGTGTTAAATATGTTGTTGACTCATTCCATGACCACGAAGGCCTTAACACTACCAAATATAATTTTACTCCTTGTTTGGGCCCAAGCACCAATACATATAAATATTGAATAAAACATTCTACAGGACCCTTTCATGGTTTATCCTTGAGGTATTATTTTTCATTGCAAACACCTCTGTTTTTCTCGGTCTTCATGTTGCAATCAAACTGTGACCTAGTCCTTAAGCTTTAGCCCAAATTTGATTTCTTCTAAGATTATATGCCTATGTGAGTCTTCACTACACATTTTCTAATTGGTTTTTGGCTCCAGACTATACATTGTTGTGTCCTATAGCTATGTCAGCCCAACACACCTCCTCTTCCCTAACTTAACTTATGAGGTCTGACAATTAGGATGAGTTGTCCCTATGGGAACCACCGCATGTGCTCATGGAAAAATAATTGATCGACCATGGTGAGTTGTCTACCACATGCACCTGGTGCCTATTCGACCTATATCTCTTTGCCTATTCTCTCTTGAAATCTTGTAGGGTTTGGGGATCGAGATGATGTCATTATGTCGTCATCAATGCCTCATGGTGCCATTTGAATGTTGAAACATGTCACTCAGATTGGGCCCCTTCTACCACCTAAAAACGTTGAATGTGCCTACCACATGTCTCATGCACTGACATCATGATGTCATCATGCTAATGTCACCATCCACTTGTGTCTTTCAAGTTATCTATGTGGGTCAATCAATTGTTTCCACACAATTGTTAGAGAGGAGAGAGAAAAGGACCCTAGGCCTTGTGTTTTTCAAATTTTTCCTTTATTAAAATTAAAACACAAAAACCATTGGATTCAAGTTTTTTACACTCGATATGCCTCTCCTAGAAACACGTTGCTTGGTCATACACCATCTGGGGCCATCACTTCTATGCACACCTTATTTCCTCCAGGGAATACCTCTTGATCCTAGCTATCACATATGTCCTACCGCATTAAAAACTTTTCCAATCAATTGTCCTTGCATGTTTTTATATAATGGTGATTTCCCAACTAGGCTTATGTCATCCTAGGCCTGTGTCATCCCCAGTGTTCCCTCTTTGTGTTTCTTTGAACCTTCTTTGGAAGACCTCCCAGGGTGATTTGATTATGGGACCTCCTTGCTACAATCAATGCACCAATAAATGTCCTTTATCCATTGTTGCGTCCACTACTTTGCCACATCTGCCTAGAGCCCAGTCATCCCATGAATTCTTACTTTGTGCACATTTTGAACCATTCAGGGAAAACTCCCGTTGGGATGAGATATTATGGTGGGCTCCACCAATAACCAATAAAAACACTTTTTGCCACAATGTTGTCAGTCATGTTTTCCTAGTCCTTTAGATAGTTGCTACGCTAAAAAAATACACCATGTTTGTTAATACCACCAAACTTAACTTGCTCCAAAGGATCACTCACCAATATTAACTCTGCTACTTTGAATTTGGGGGTCATGACTTTGACTGGTAATAAGTTGTGATCCAGGAGGCCATTTTGGAACATATATATACCACTAGAAATATTTTTCAAGCTCTATTCATCTAAGTTGGTTCCAACTACATTTGAGATGATGTGATATACAATAAATGGCTCCAAAGTCTTTGCATATTAAAAATTATATGTCTTATCCATACATTTGTTGATCTTCATTCTTCTTGCAACCATCTATACTTTTTCCATAACCTTTGTTATGGATTCAACACCATTGAAAATCACCTATGACAACCTCTTTGTGCCAACATACTTCTTATGCCAACAACACCTTTTTCAATAACATCATCTCAATACTTAACATCAATGGGAAACTCCTTTGACAACTTATTCTCACAATCTCCCATCATCTACTTTTCCTTTTCCATCAATGACAACATATTTCTGAAACTAATCGATGCATTGACAATGCAAGTCATCTTTCCACTAACAAACTAATCAACAAACTAAACAACATAGACTTATACTACTTGATAAAAAATTTATCTCTTTACCAAGTGCTCTCGTGGGGTTTCATTGTCCTTACCCTATTAATCACCTTTATATTCCTCTTCTTATTCCACATGGTGTTTTCATTTTTTTTCATTTAGTGTTTTAATTTCTTGCTTCATGGCTCATCTTGAAAACCCCATGTTTTTGGAAAATACAAGGATGGTGATTCCTTTATTCCATGCCACTCATATCAAGAAAGAGGAAAACCCCAACTTTGTTTGGTCTCCACGCCCCTTCTTGTACATGAGTGGGTTTGGAAATATGAGTTTGCAAGTCATGTTAGGAATGCTAAGTGGTGATCACTTATATGTCTACCCACTTGAATACAAGTTCTCCCTCATGGTTTTATTTCCTTTTCCATTTTGTTCAAATTTATTTCCTCTTCTCATTCTACGTGGTCTTTACCTTGTGTTTTGTTTAGTGTTTGGTATTCTTGCCTTGTATATTGACTTAGAAACTCTATCATTTTCATGGGTATAAGTATTGTGGCTCATTTATTCCATGCCACTCATCTCAAGGATGAGGGAAAACCCAATTTGTGCTTGCAACTCATCTCATAAAAGCTACATGATGGCCATATAGACCTCTTTCTACTTAACAATTTTTTTATCCTTTTACCAAATACTCCCTTATAATGGCTATATTGTCTCTACCTTGTTATTTGTCTACATCTTATTGTTCTCATTCTACATGGTGTTTTCCTTTTGTTTTGTTTATGTTTGATATTCTTTCTTATCAAGCCTGTCATTTTGGTAATTGTAAGGATGGTGCTCATGTATTTCATGCCACTCATCTCAAGGAAGTAGGAAGCCCCAATTTTTTTTGTCTCCTCACTCATTTCTCCCATATGAACGAGCTTACTAATTTAGGCTTGTAAGTTGTCTCATAATAGTTAAGTGGTGACCTTTTATATCTCTTCTACTTAACAATTTCATCATATTTTACCAAGTGCTTCCTTATGGTTTCATTTCCTCCGTCATTTTTTTCCTATGTCTTCCTTTTATCATTCAACATGGTATTTTCCTTATGTTTTGCTAAGTTTTTGGTATTCTTTCCTTGTGGATTATCTTGGAAACCCCATATTTTTTTTATAGGTGTAAGGATCATGGTAGTCCATTTATTTCATGCCACTTTAACCTACCTTCTTTTTGGCTTCAGCTTCCCCTTCCCATTCCACAAAGTGTTTGCCTTGTGTTTCATTTAATGTTTTTCCTTGTTTCCTTGGGGCATGTCTTGGTGTCTCGATATTGTGGTAGGTGTAAGGATGTTGGATCATTTATTCCATTCCACTCATCTTAAGGAAGAGGTAAACACCAATTTCATTTTGTCTAGCCACTCCTTTCTTATGCATGTGTTGGCTTGCCAATTTGGGGTTGAAAGTCATCATAGAAAATCTATGTGGAAACCACTTAAACCTCTCCCTACTGGGTAAGTTTTTCATACATTTACCAATATCTTTTGTGTGGTTTTCTTTCCCTTTCCTTTTCAATAACCTCTGCCTTTCTCTCATTATTACACATGGTACTTATCTTGTGTTTTATTTAGTGTTTTCTCGTCTCACCTTATGGATTATTTTGGCAACCCCATTTTTTTCAGTAGGTATAAGGATGGCGACTCATTTATTCCATGTTAGTTTCCTCCGCCTCATTGTTCTCCTTTATCTTCCTCTTTTTGGTCCACATCATATATTCCTTGTGTTTCATTCAATGTTTGGTCTTCTTTCCTTATGGATTGTCTTGGAAACCCCATATTTTTGCTAGGTGTAAGGATTGATTCATTGATTTCATGCCACTCATTTCAAGGAAGAGGGAATCCCCAATGTCATTTTTCTCCTTAATCATTCCTCATACATGGGTGTGCTTGTCAATTTTGGCTTGTAATTTGTCTCAAAATAGCTAAGTGGTGACCACCTGTGCCTCTCCTTTCTTGACAATTTGGTTAGTTTTTTAACCAAGCACTCCCTTTTATTTTCATCACCTCCACTTTGTTGTTCACCTTCATCTTTCTTTGTCATTTTACATGGTTTTAAACTTATGTTTTGTTTACCATTTAATCTTATTTCCTTATCACTTGTCTTGGAAACCATAAATTCTTTGTAAGGTGTAAGAATGGAAGATCATTTACCAATTTTATTTCATCTCCTCACTCCTTCCTTTTGCACAAGTGACCTTGTCAATTTTGGATTGCAAGTTATCTTAGGGAATCTGAGTGGTGACTGCATAAACCTCTCCCTTTAAAGAAGTTGAAGTTGTGACAAGCCTACCTAGATTGACAACGTTGTGTATCTACATGAAGGTGAAGCTTGGCATGTAAGGTGACGCCAAATGGGCAATCAATTCTAACAATAACAGTGACAGAGATATGAATTTTGTGAAGGAAGAAAAAGGAGAGATCTAAAACCTCTGCTAAGATTTCTTCTATGCTTTCTATGAAGAAGATTCACCAATAGTTTGAAAGAGGTGAGACAAATATAGTTTTTTTTTTTCTTTCAACCGAAAAATCATATATAAAGTAGACATGCCTTTCTCATAAATGAAAACTATTGACACCTTCTTTTGGTCACAAGTGCGTCAAGTGATTGAAGATCCATTATTTTCAAGGGTATGAACCCTTATAGATGGCCTCGCAGTGTTCTGGGAAATGTTGCACAACCTTAAAATAGAGAAAGTGTATGTTATTTTTATGTGGCGTTGGGATTATGTGTTGGTGTCAAATATTGGTATTTTTCCATCCAGCGCAGAGTTGTAAGCATCCATATGGCAATAATTAAAATTTTGTGTAAAAACAATGTGGACCTCCTACGTCGTGACGAGAAGAGAGAACCTAATCATTATTTTCCAATGTGTATATGTAGAAATTTTGAATAATATGACACTTATTCACAGAGATTATCCTGATTATACACTATTTGCATAATGCATGCATAGTACATAACCTCCTCTACGTTGATCATCAATTTGCATAATTAAAGAAACAATTGCATGCACACATTGAAACATCAATCACACATATCAACACAGTATGTACTGGGGAAAGCATACAGCTGAAAACCCCTCAACTATCTGTATATTATGATGATAGAG
>APFE031673804.1:0-10684 GCA_000404065.3 Pinus taeda | reverse complement strand
GGGTTGGCACCCATCATTTTTTGTATCTCCCTCTTCCTCCCAATTTCAGCCTGTAATTCTTTTTGCCTAGCCTTATCCTGTTTAAATTTCTCAATGCTGGCCAACATATTCTGCCTAATCTCCCCAATTTCTGGTGATTCACATGGGGTAATTTGGCCTCTAATTCCTGCCAAGTGTTGCTTCAGCCTATTAATGCCCCCTGGACCCTCCTTAATTTTCCTATCGCAAAATTTGCATTGCATTTGACTATCAACCATTTCAACATATGCCCATGCAGCATCTCTTGCTTTTGGTGCCATTTTGGAATAGGAAATGAAAGCAAACAATCTGAAAATGAAAAAAAAAAAAAACCTTGATTCAATGTTCATTTATTTGACAAAAAACAGTCTCTAAGCTTTCTAGATATGCACCTCAAATTTACTAAGCAAAAACAGATTTATAGAGGTGAAAAAAAATACCTCCAGGCACAAACTGCCTCCTCAAGCTTGCTCCAAGAATCAGCTCCTCAATGCTGCTCCAAATGGCTGCCCAAGAAGCTCCTCACTCCAGCTACAATGCTCCTCCAAAACTCCTCACTGCTGCTCCAAAACAAGCTCAAGAACTGCTCACTAACTCTCAAAGAAGACTCTCACTCAAATGCATAAGATTGCTGTGAGAGAATGAGAGCTCTTGGGTGAGTTAACTAGGTTTTGGGAGGGGGATATGGACCCCAAAGATCTATTGGCATTATTGCATAACTGTTTGAACTCCAAACCAACCCTAAAACCAATTTAAAATCCCCAAAAAACAAGTTAAAATTCTTG
Source organism: Pinus taeda (assembly GCA_000404065.3). Lineage (NCBI taxonomy): Eukaryota > Viridiplantae > Streptophyta > Pinopsida > Pinales > Pinaceae > Pinus > Pinus taeda. The sequence continues at coordinate 9,881 of APFE031673804.1, read as the reverse complement.
CTTTGCGTCCGGTTTGAACCGCCCAGCTACCCGGCCGTTTTATTGCGGACTCGATCCGTTTCGGCCGAATCATTGCTGACTCGGCCGTCCGAACCGGGTTGGCCACCGTTTCGCTGCCCAGGCCTATGACCTGGACCAACTCGGCCGGGTTGGAGTTGACCCGGCCGTTTCTTAAAACATTGGCTCTAACAACTCTGTCATCACCGAGTACTACCTCCATATCAGTGCAACTCTCTGAAAGCTCTGAGAAGTACTCACAGACTCCTGTCATGTGACGTGAAGCCCCACTGTCCACATACCAGTACCCGAAGATGCTCCGCTAATCGAGGGAAAAGCATGCTCCCTCTGAAGCTGAGTGGCAGGTGATCCTACACTAGAGAACTCACACGCAGTGAACCCAAACTCCCGGTCAAAACGATCTGCAAAGTCCTCAACCTCTGCCGAAGCTGCCACGCTCTGGTTCTTCCCCTTCTTCTTCTTCTTCTCCGGACACAACTGCATGGTGTCCCATATTTTGACAATTCCAACACTTCACCTTGGAATAGTCCTTCTGTGTGTTACCCTGTTTACCTTTACCTTTGTCTTTGCCCCCACCATTGCTTGTGGAAGCCTGCTTCTTCCCTTTGCTTTTTTTGCCTCCTGCCAACAGTGCTACATCATCATCCTGCTCAACTGGCTTGGCTGCCCCAAGCTGACCTTTCCTGATTTCTGTCTGAATGCAATCATCCCAAAACCTCTCCCATGTGGAAAGGGTCTCACGTGCACAAACCCCATCAGCAAAGTTCATCCATGAACGAGGGAGACCATTCATTGCAATCCGCACCAACTCAGTGGGTGGAATGACCTCTCCAACTGTTGCCAACTCATCTCTCACATTAGTAATATTTGTGAGATATCCAGCTGGACTATCATTACCCATCTTAATGGTCTTCAGCTTCTCCTTCAGGACCATTTTCCGGCTCTCATTGGTACTCTGGTAGAGATTGGACAATGTTGTCCCATCTCATGGGCATTTCTCTTTCCTCTCACATGAGGAATGCAATGGTCTTTGACTCCGTCTAGAATCAGTGTCTTACCCTTATTGTTCTTTTTATTATAATCAGCCAATTGAGTAACATCAGTAGGCACAACAACAGGGTTCTGTGTGGTATGCACCATGATGTCCCAGATTTCTGCCTCCTCAAAGATACTCTGCATTTTCTCATTCCAAACGTTGTAATTGTTATGCCCATCCAACCTATCCTCCACCCTCAATCCCAATGACAACCTGTTGTCCTAAAACTGAAAAATAGCACTGTTGCAGTAAAGATAAATCTGTTGTTTGTGAAAAATCAGCTTGCTCGAATTTTCTGAGTGAAAAATCAGCTTGCTCGAATTTTCCTCCTTGCTCTGATACCATATAAAAATTTCTCATTTCCCACCCCGGTTTTCAGTTTCACCTTATTTATCCAAAATAGTTAAATGCCCTTTCCCATATCCATACATTCAACAACTGAAAAATAAATTTTGCTGAAAACACAAATTCTGGAAATTTTACAGAACGCTGGAAAATGCAGAAATAAAAATCAGTACATACAAACAACCATTTAACACATTTAAACACAGTGATTTTTGGTCAAGGTGACCCTGGAAAAACCCCCTACAACTATTGGGGAAAACCAGTTCGAAAGCTCCTTATTTCTAGAAAATGCTTTTTACAGTGAGAAATATTCAGCAAAAAATCAACAAGCAAACTTTTACAACTTATCTCGTTTTCTGTGCCTCACAGCCAACTGGAAAAACTTGCAAACAGCAAAACAGAACAGCAATAAATGTTGTTCGGCCTCCTCGATTTTTGTGCCCAATTTCAGCCTTAAATGTTGTTGTACAGCCTGCCTAGAAAAGCGTGCAAGCTGCCACCTATAGTGTCTTGATTGCTGCAACTTAGTTTGTGAGTGTAAATATTGAAGTGGTTGATGATCAGTGTGTATAACTGTCTCTTTGCCCATTACGTAATGTTTCCACTTTTTCACACTCTGTACTAATGCATACAATTCTTTATCATATGTGGGATAATTAACTACTGCAGAAGTAAATGTCTCAGAATGATAACATATGGGTTTACCGTGCTACATCAACACTGCTCCCATGGCATAGTCACTGGCATCTATTTCAATCTCAAAGGGTCTTTGAAGATCGCGCAGTGCTAGTACTAGTGTTGTACTAATCTTTTCTTTTAAGGTGTCGAAGGCTTTTTGTTGTTTGCCTCCCCACTGAAACACGTTGTTCAATCTTGTTAAGGCATGTAAGGGAGCTGCAATCAAGGAAAAGTTAGAAATAAACATTCTCCAATAATGTGCTGCTCCTAGGAAGCTTCTAACTTCTGTAGCAGATTTGGGTTTAGGCCAGTTTACAATGACTGCAACCTTAGAGGGATTTATCTTCAATTCACCACCCCCCACAATATGACCCAAATAATTCAAAGATGTTTTGCCAAATTCACATTTTGATAGCTTAACACAAAGATTTTCTCTTTTCAAAACATCTAGAGTCTGCTTTACATGCTTCAAATGTTCTTCCCATGTTTTACTAAATATAAGAATGTCATTTAAATATACAATGACAAAATCATCAATAAAAGGCCTGAGTATATCATTCATTATTCTCATGAAAGTAGTAGGAGCATTAGTTAAGCCAAAAGGCATAACCAACCACGCATACAATCCCTGCTTCATTTTGAAAGCAGTCTTCCATGCATCTTGCTCTGCAACTCTGACCTGATTGTAGCCACTATGCAAGTCCAACTTGGAAAAGTAAACAGCTTCTTTCAACTGATCTAATAGATCATCTATGCGAGGAAGGGGATAACAATTCGATTTTTGATCGTTATCTTATTCAGCGCTCGGTAATCAATGCACATTCTCCATGAGCCATCTTTCTTTCTCACCAAGACAATTGGAGACCCACAAGGTGATGTGCTAGGTCTTATGAACCCTTTCTCGAGCAGCTCTTGTACCTGCTTCTTGATTTCTGCATTCTCTACAGCGGACAACCTTTTATACCTGTGGTTGTGATTGTTGTTTCATCCCCTGAATTTGGCCCCAAATCCTTCTAAATAGCTGCAACAGTCTTCTTCTTTTTGCCATCGTACTTCTTGAGTTTCAGCTCTAGATGCAGAATCCAGCAATGTTCATTGTCATGCCCATCCTTCTTGCAATGAGTGCATGAAGGTTTGGTCCTTTGTACAGCATTTGCCTTCCTCTCTTTCCATTTATGTTTTCTCTTTTCCTTGTTCTTGTTTGCAGTGGGTTTTGATGATCCCCCAACTTCTGAGTTCACATTCTTGCCTCTAACCTCTAGATGTGTAGCCTGAACAGATACCTCATCTATGCTAGTGGGATTAAACATGAGAATGGTATGTCTTAAATAACTATGTAGACCACCTATATACTTTAGCAAAGTTTCAGGTGAGTCTAAAGGAATGCCTAGAATCAAAGCTCTTTTCCTAAATTCTTGGGTGTAACTTTGTACACTTTGCCCTTTCAATTGGCGAAGAGTTTGCCAACTCATCATAGCTTGCTGCATATAAGCTAGTGGATAGAATTGTTTTTTAATTGCAAAAACAAATTTATTCCAGGTAGAAAGAATTTTAACATGTTTCTTCAAATCAACTTGTGTCCTGCCTTCCCACCATACCTGGGCGGTGCCTCCAAGGTGTAGGCTAGCCAGCTGAATCTTTCTCCTTTCTGAATCGATGTTCTGCACTCTGCAATATACATCAATTTGTCTAATCCAGTTATCTAGCTTTTTTGCATTCAATTCTCCATCATAAACTAGCAAATCAAACTTCACATTTAATTTAATCAAAGAAGATTTCTTCTTTTTCTTTTCAGGGCTTTCTTTGTGTGAAGAAGATGATGATGAAGGTGATGATGGGGGAGATGGTGGAGAGGGCTTCTCTTCTTTTCCTTTGCCTTCTGGGTGGGCAACTAGAAGAGGTCCTTCTACTCCTTTATCTTGTTTGGAGGTTGATGACTCTTCACCTCTACCTTTCTTAAATTCTCTATACATTTCTTCTACCATGGCTCTCATGGTCATGAAACTGTCCATGAACTGGGAGTCTGATTCCACGGGATTTTCTTCTGACATTTTCCTCTTAGGATAGACTCTTCCGATTTCTGGGTTAACTTCGACCAACTCTCCTTCTCCTAGTTTAAGCTTTGATCTAGTTATCATTCAACAAAAGAATCCAGCACAAGCTTGTCTAACCTTAGTAACCTAGAGCTCTGATACCACTTGATCTGAAATTGATCTAAGATAAACAATTAAGGCATTACAAACTCATGTGCATGGATGTGCCTGCATTATTTTATGCAACGGATCGATAAGAATGTGAAATACACAGGCATTGAAGCAGTTAGAGAAAACATAACAAGCAAAACATGTAAACACAACAAGTTTAATAAGGAGTTCACCCAACATTCCTGGGCTACATCACCTAGTCCAGCCTTCAGTGGTGGCCTCTCTATTATGTTTTCAAAAGCATAGTTTTTACAACAGTGAGCTCAATTTGAGTCTCACACAGCAAATACAATTCAGTAGGATTGTACTTGGATCCCCCAAGTCTCTGGAGTACATAGACTCTCCTTACTAAAACTCGACCTCTATTGGTCACCGTAATATGAGCCCAATCTGAGACTCACACATGACAGGCATATACAGAGGAGTTCACTTGAACCTCTCAAGCCTTCTCTACAGCACACAGACTCTCTGACTCTCTCTGTCTTTGTCTAGCTCGATGCTGCCTTTGCTTCTGCAGGTCAGCTCGGCTTCTTCTCTCTGCTCTCAGATTTCTGCGTCTAACTAACTCTCGCTAACTCGCTTCTTCTGCTTTCTCTGTCAGTCTGTGGCTTTAAATCCAATCTACTTTCTGACTGTTCGTTTCTGCTTCTCGGCTTCCTGATTCCCCGCCTTTGTCTGTCTAAATCCCTTCTTTCGGCGTTTACAGTCACAACATAACGCTTCAGAGGGAGGTGGCCACCTATTCTGTAACAGATGAGTGCGCCAACTCTCTCGGACATGTTTGAACGGTCGTTATTTCCATTTGCTCCAAGAAAGCCTGCGAAATTGAATCTTTTACCAACTCATCGTCTCTGTTGGACTTCAAATCCCGTGTGATCTTGCTCTATAACCTTGTCAAATCCGGTCACCCATTGGGACGCATCTCCGTCGTTGATCTGGGCCCCCCAAATCCTATGGTTGTCTCTCATATCGGATAGTTGAGTAGCTCAATGGTTACCCGCCCAATGTAAGCGGTTTTCTCTCTCTTCCACTGGACATGTGTCAATTGATGTGTGGCATCGGGCGGGACTTGGTTGAAACCACTTACCACCTCGAGCCCTTCCGATATCCTGTCGGTTTTGTGGAATCCCGCTCCCGATGGAATCGACGCGATATCCTTTACATTTCATAACCTTTCGGGTCCGGGCGCTCGGGGCTTTTCCTTCTTTGAGGGGTTTGCCCGACGATATGCGATTAGCAACTTGTCGCTAATCGCATATCAGAAACCACCCCCATTTCTCGAAAAGGCCTCCCGTTTTGCTAATTCGTGACAGCGCGCATTACCATGGGCCAGCGGTCTGCACGCTTGACCGAGGGTCCTCGTTGCTCCGCGCTGATCACAAATTGCAACTGTTACGAGGATATCTCTGATAAGCTTGATCTTTTAAGGCTTTGAACCTTTGGCATAATTTTAAGAGTTCATGAAAACTTAGAGTGTGTTCTAGGATCCAATCCGGATCAGTAAGTAGACCATATTCATACATGGTTGTAGAGGCCACTATTCATTTAAATAGATATGTTCTTGAGTTTTTCTTAATCCTTCCTATTTTGTGATTTTTTTGCATTTCAAATGCGATTTTAACTCAAAATTGCAAGTAAAGGGTAGTGGATTTGACGCCATTACGTGATACATGACCGACTGGCTTGGTGTTTTTGGAAGAAGAAATTACAATCAAAAATTGAGGGTTGAAGGTTTGATTTGAGGGCTGACTACACAAATGATACAATTTTTACTAAGAGTATGACTCACCCATTGGAAGGAATTGGAGTTTGCTGCAAAAATGGCGACAAGGTCAGCCATCTCACTTTCTAGTGCTAAAAATTCCTCAACATCAAAAAAGATGATGTCCTATTAATGGGTATGGAAAAGGAAAACAATGATAATAACGATGATCATGATGACAAGTATGGCAGTAAATATTGGGTGAGATCTCTTGAGCATGTTGTTGCTTTGGCCCTGGTGAGAGTTCCCATGAAGTTGAAGAGGATTTTAAATCTTATGCCATGGACAACAACGACGATTATGAAATTGAAATGATTATTTCAGAGAGTTTTAGAGTCTAGAGAAACTGGTGTTCAAAGTAAGGATGGGAATAAGGACAAACCAAGGGTTTCTAGGTTGCATGTAGGTTACCATGTACTTCAATTATTAATATTTCAATATGAAAGTTTGTTTGCTTTATTCTAATTGTGTAAAGAGTGATTCTAAATAATTGTTCAACTTATTGCATTTGGTATAATCTGTGTTGAGCGTAATTTTAAAGGTCAAAATGTATGTTCCAAGTGCTTATGAAACCTATGAATAAATTTAGAGGCACCATGAGGAGAAAGTTTGTTTCTATGTTTGCTTTGTACCTATGTTGCAGGAAGCGTTGTCGTGGAGTGCGTTTCAGCCTAGAAACGGAAACGAAACGCAGAAACGCATTTGGTATAAGCCTGAAATGCACTGGCAAGTTTCGCAATGATGACACATGGCCAGTGCCGCGTTTCCGGCAAAAAAGAAAATTTTTTTGTTTTTTTTTCCTTTTTTCGTTTTAATTTTTTTATTTGGCGATTAAAATAATGTGTGGATGTTTCTAGATGTCTCTCATAAGTTATAAAAAGACTCTTGCCTCATTCCTTCATCACATGAATTGAGCAAGTCGTTTCACTTGGAAAGGGGCAATTTTAGAAAGGAGAAAAGAGGAAGAGAGCAGTGGTTTATCAAGGCTATTTTTGGATATTACTACTTTCATTATGTGATCATTCATGAGTAAATGTCATGTTAGTATGTTTCATCATCATATATAATTGATAGACTTATAGTTTATGCAATGACATTGGACAATGTAATCATAATGTAATAATGTATCATGTATGACTATGATTTATGATTGCACACAACATTTCTTAAATGTCCTAACACACACACACACACACACTCGTACCTGTTTTAGAAACTCGTACATGTTTCTCCATATCGTGCAACTTAGCTTTGTACATATGCTGCCGACCTTGATGGATCAAGTGGGGCATGACAACTTTGGCAAATATGGCAGACTTATCTCATGATTCTCTTTGTCTATTTGACTCACACATGCCAAATAATTTGTAAAACAACTATGATTGACCAAGTCGACATCTAGAGAAAGAATTAGACCTCACTAGAAGCCATTCACCCCACTTAGATAGATGTTAGAAAACAGCTGTTGGGAATTAGTTGTTATGTGTAACAGACACCATCATCTATATTTATTAATTTATCTTCCTAGTTAATTAGAAAATATTGTTATTTTATTTCGTAAATAGCTGTTTGGAATTAGTTGTTACGTGTATCAGACACCATCATCTATATTTATTAATTTCTCTTCCTATTTAGTTAGGAAATATTGTTATTTTATTTTGTAAGGGTTTGACTTTTATCCTATATAAAGAGACCCCGTCTTACTTGTAGAAGATGCTGGAGTGAGTAATGAACATATGCTATTTTGTTTCACTTGAGATTTCATAGATGATTGAGTGAGGAGCAGCTTTTGAGCCTTCTTCAACAACTCTTGTCAAGTTATGTTCTTGGAGATGTCGTGTCTACTATCATGAGATATCTTTAACTCGGTAATATCATACTTGCATCTTGTGTTCACATTAGAAATTCTCTCATTGCCCTGCTTCTCAGAGATCAATTTCATATTTGAAAAGGAATTTCTTGGATAGTCATAAACTATCGTGATAGTTTGGAGTTTATCTATCACCTTAATCTGGTATTTCATTTTCAGAATTGTAAGATAGCAGGTGAATGTATGGATTCTAAACTACATTTTGTGGTTTGATCTAAAAGAACTCTCTTAGTAATGCTCCTAATCGACCCCATAAACTCAATGGACTAAATCGGCGCTGCTAATAACCCTACTGCCATCTAAAACTCTGTTTTGCAACTTGCCTTTTACTAGGCAGCAGATCTGGAAACTTCATTCTAAAGATTTACCTCAGATTTGTTTTGTTGGATTTCACCCCCTGTACACTGTGTAAACCATTAAGGGCTGGACTTATACCCTGTCTATGCAAATCTTCCTTGTGAATGAATGCTACAAAATATTTACAATGCAGCATTATGTTGCACACTCATAGCTTGTACACCAGCAAATATTGTATGAATTGGGATCTGATTGTTTGAGTTTTTACACTAAAAGAACCATTGAATTCTGAACTATAATCAGATATGGTATAGGCTAACCCTAATACGACGTGTAAGAAACACTGAAAGGTTGATTTCAGACTTAAAGAATCACCCTAAATTCTCTGTTATGTATGTTAACCTTAAAATCATAAGTAAACAAAAAGGGCTAGACTTATACTCTGTGAATGGAAATCTGCCTTGCGAATGAATGCTACAAAATCCTCAGAATGCAGATTTATGTTGCACACTCCATTGCTGGACAGTGGAAACACCACAACCGTCATAGCTTATTCATCAGCAAATGTTATGTGAATTGGGATCTGATTGTTTGAGTTTTCACACTAGAAGAATCATTGAATTATAAAGTATAATCAGATATGGTATGGGGTGATCTTAATACAGCCTGTAGGAAACATTGTACGCTTGATTTCAGACTTAAAGAATCACCCTAACTTCTCTGTAATGTATGTTGACCTTAAAATCATAAACAACAACAGTGAGATTGATATTCTGTTGATCCTGCCTAGAGTTATATGCATCTGTTGTAACCCAATGGACCGGATAGGCACTGTTAATAACCCTAGTACATCTAAAACTCTGTTTTGCAACTTACTTTTGACTAGGTAGCAGATCTGGAAACTTCATTGCTAGAAACACTCCAACAGTGCGCCAGCAAATATTATGTGAATTGGGATCTCCTTGTTTGATTTTTTACACTAGAAGAATCATTGAATTCTAAACTATAATGGTATAGGGTGACCCTAATACAGCTGGTAAGAAACCCTGAAAACTTGATTTCAGACCTATAGAATCACCCTAACTTCTCTCTTATGTATGTTGACTTTAAAATCATAAGCAAACAATAACAGTGAGATCAATACTCTGTTTATCCTGCCTGGAGTTACATGCATCTCTTGAAACAAAGAACTCTGTTTTATATATGTAAAACTGTGATCTGAAGATAGGCCTGAGATTCACCATCTTTAACCAGCACACCATGGAATAAATGAAAGTGATCTCATATGACTCATGCGAAGAAGCTCAAACAAAACTTATTGATCATTTTTAATAAAGTAATCTTCAGCCTCTTTAACAGAGTACCTGTAGGTTTTAACCCTGTACAGAAATTACCTGCATACGAATTCTAAATCACAGGAAAAATAAAAATGCGAGAGCATAACACATAAAACACATATCCACAGAGATTTCCCACTAGATCCCAAAACCGGGACTACCAGCTTGATTTTTCATTATGTTCCTTTCAATGTTACAATACATATTTATACATGCCGAAGCATCCAATACCATGGACCGAAAACCATCGCGTCCAAAAAACATGTGCGAAATCCTGCACAAAACCATAGGTGGGTCTGCCTAACCTAACACAGGGTCCAAAACCAAAATTTTC
>APFE031673803.1:42525-57308 GCA_000404065.3 Pinus taeda | reverse complement strand
CTTTCATGGTTGAAGGTTTCCATCTTCAAAACATCAGGAGCACTTCCTCTAGTAGAAGATCTGAGCTTCATGCCAAAATTGGAAGAGTTCTAGGAACTGCACTAAGCGTTCCAGTGTTGGTGGTCATCCTTAAACCACTGCCCTTTATACCAACATTTCAGAGAGCACATTCAGCCTAGTGGTGCCATGTTTTTTTTACACATTTTGTATTACAACGCTCTTTTTGGACTCATACATAACCCTTTGGATTAAGGGAGGGAATGTTGGACACCTAATCCTCTATGGGTTGGTGTAGAATGTGAACAACCATGAGAGTCCAAGAGACCTTGGGATGTGGAACCCAATGGTCACACGAATGTACTATAAATGTATATCATTGTCAATAATAAATACAATCTCATGCTTATCTTTCCTATTTTGTCTCTGCCATATGTGTGTTTAACATTGTCCTTATCATGAAAGGTAGCTTTGGTGTACTTCCCCAATGTACACCCTTTGCATGTGTCTCTTTGCTTTAGTGTACCCTTGGGAAGTCCTGTAGAAATTTGCTGCATGATATTCAAAGCTCTGTGGTGTAGGTGACCCAATCTTCTATGCCACAACTCATCGATGTCTCGGCTCTGCACCTTCTCTGATTTTGTGCTCAAAACATCACAACCTTCTACATCTAATTTGTAGAGGTTCTTCACTCGAACCCCGATCTGCTTCACTTGTCCTAAGGCTATGTGATAAAGGAAATCCTTTCCCTTGCTAAATATCACATCGTAGCCACGATCCTCCAACATGGAAACTAAAACCAAATTCTTCTTCAAACCTATAATATACCTCCCATCATCTCCCATTTCAATGTGCATATGGAGGTCCTTCTCCTCCAAGTCACTAAAGAATTCTTTGTTTCCGGTCATATGGAATGAGGCTCCACTATCCGAATACCACACACTACCCATCACCAATGTCACCATGGAAGCGATGAGGGTGAAATCCAACTTGAATTGTGAAGAAAGAGCTTCACCTGCTGCTCCTCCTAAGGACTTCTTGCTGACCTTCTTATGAAGACACTTCGTGGCATAGTGTCCCTGCTTGTTACAATGGAAACATTTAATATTCGACATGTCCTTCTTCTTGCCACCTTGATTGGAATTTGATTTGGAATGGGATGACTTCCCTTTCCCTTTCTTTGACTTTCCATCTAAGGCACAATTTTCCTCAACATCATGTTTGGATGAGGATCTATCTCTGGTGTTCTGCCGAATGTCTTCTTGCACCAAGTTGGACCAAGAACACTCCCACTCTGGTAGTTTCTCCCTCCCATTTACTGAGTCTTGGGAGATATGCCATCTCTTGGGAAGGCCTAGAAGTGCTAGGATGACCAGATTGTCTTCAACAACTGTAACATTGACACTTCCAAGCTCATCCCAACATTGGGTGAACTTGGTCAAGTACTTTGGTATTGTGTCGGCCTTCTCCATCTTGATTTTTCCGAGCTTGTCCTTCAGTGCCAACGTCTTGTGGTTGCTGCTGTTTTGAAATAGGTCTGTCAAGTCCTTCCACATTGTATATGGAGTTTTCTTAATGTGGATATTTGAGATAATATGACCTTCTAGGATAATCCTTCTCGGCTTTACAACACATTTCCTCCACTCTTCCAGATCTTGAGCATCAAATGCTGGAGGCTTAGGAATATCTTTTTTATATGAATTCTTTAAGCCTATTTTCTTCGAACAATGCCTCCATCATGTCTTTCCAAGCAATATAGTTAGAACTACCCTCAAGGGAATATTCGAGTCTTAATCTGTAGAACAACATCTTGCTGGCTCTGTAGTATGATACTACAAATTCGATTTCACATGCAAAAGACAAACTCATATTATCCTCTTCTATAGCGATTTCAACTCTGATACCATGTAGAAATTCCTTGTAGATTCAAACTTCTAATTGTAATTTACTAAAACAATATACTTGAATCTACTTTACTCATCAACAGAAACAATTAAACGATCCTGAAATCACGAAGCATACAAGAGAAATAATTCAATTAACACACACAATGATTTCCTGGGGAAAGCCACAACTAAATACCCCTGCTATATGTATATTGCATTATTTAGAAAATATGAGAAGATTACAATGCTTTGCTCAAGCCTAAGCAACCTCTGCACTAGCTCTATCTGTCTCACAACTTCCTAGACAAGCTCAAGGCAATACTTAACCAATTTTCTACTTGCCCAAGTCCCTATTTCCTTACTCCATTTCCTTGGGAATTAGCCCCCTATTAATTAGGGAAATTCCTCAATTGGAATTGCTCAATCCTCATAGGCCTTCCTCTAACTACATGCACTACCTGTACAATTCAAATGATTATACAATTGATAGTACACTGTCCTAAACTCCAATCTCAACTGGGTAACTCTCAAATTTGACATGCATGAGTTATTTATGAGTGAATCATCAATTTACTGGTTGATCACTGCAGGCAACACCACACTCCACTGCAGGCAACACCACACTACTAGACCTCCCACTAGTTCCTCCAATAGTTGGAACTAGTTTAATTGATTTGAACTCAGTTAAACTGTATTAATTAATTACAACTCAAAATAAACTCAACAAGGGCTCCTATAATGTAGGAGAGACCCTACATTACCCAAGTTAGACCCTCAACTCAAATTAACTGAGCCAACTAAGTCAAATTAACTTAGTTACTAATACAAGTTGTCATGAGATGCATAATTACAATTTTATTCCTAATTTAATTCAAGGACAAAATTAAATTAGGATTTTCTTATTGTATTTTCAACAGTTTCAAACACTTAGCATCCATGTATAATCAAATGAAAAAAGATGTGACAAAGTCACAAAACAATTTTCAAATAAAAAAAATGATTATCCTTAAACATTCACAAAGTAACGAAATAATACTCTAATTGCTACAATTGTAATACCTTTATGTTGTTGATCACATGGGCCTTCAAATTCCTTTATTAAATTATAAACAAAACTATCATATAATTCAAATCTATATTTCCAAGCCTAGGGAAACATAAACTTTTGAAGTGAATTGAATAGTAGTATCATGACCACCTTCATGCATCCATCCTCTGAAAGGTCTTTGATTCTTTACTTCTTGAAAAAAAATGCCTAATCCTAGAATTTCCAACTCTCCTTTCCTGTGGCAACAATTTCAAGAACAAAAACCATGGTTGTGTGAGTTCTTATTCCCTTAGTCCAATCCCCTTGTAGCATTCTACCTTTGTTATTTCCTATTTCCCCACCTCCGAGTTTTACTTGCTCCTCCATCAACTCACTTGTAATTCCATTCGCTTTTTAATTCTACACCCTCAAGGATTCATGGAATTATCAATCCCATCTTGTACGACACTACCACCATAGATTTGTAGAACAAAACTTTGGATTTTGTGGCCTAAATTCCATGATCTCTGGTATGCATAATTGCAATTTCGTCGCTTCCGAGTAGTCATGTGCCACCTTTACCTCATAAAATTTAGTCACACATATGTTCACTCGAGTAATCATGTTACTCAGTGTGCATTCCTTTTAATACCTACAAAGTTTTGTTTGCTAAATTTCCTCAATTTTGTGGAACTCTTAACTATAATGTCATGGGATTAATAATTCCAATCTTGATAGAATATAGACCCTCTTAGTGTGCGAATTGGTGGCATATTTTAATGTGATTAAGTAGTATTTTATTTGAAGCAGTTACCAATTTGCACCATGAACTCTCTCTTTGATGACTATTTTTTTCAATTTATGATGACTTCATCAGAATTTCAACCATTTTGAGCTGACTTCTTGCACTATCCATTTCATTACATATTCAATGATTCTTGTATTATGGTATTATCATCATAAATGATCAGAATACGAGAACACATATATTGGAGTCATATATATGTGACAGTTGGGCCACGACAACAACTAGTAACAGTGACAAGCACTTGTGGGGCCAGGATTTCAAGGTGAGTTGAGATTCGAGCTGGGTTGGTTTCCTTTTGATGCACACATTTTCTCTCTCTGTGCTCCAGTTCATTGCCTCCGATAGGTAGTCAACACTGTTCTCTACTCTTTTTTTTTTCTTTTATAACCATGGAAATACTTAATCATCAAACATAAACACCAGGAAAGAGATATATGTCCTTTTTGAAGCAAAACAAATAATTTAGGTTAAATGAAAATTGCTTCTTTAGCGAAAGAATGGAAGTGGGTTTGGGTCAATTCCATGCAGTTTCAGGGTATTTTAAAATATAGACTAGCTCGTCTGAAATAGGAAAAGACAAGGAAAACACAGTGTCAAAGGGAAAGTATTATGATCCTTCGTAATAAGTACTATTCAAACAAGTCCCCTTTGCAAGGATATCACAACAATAGGCTCAAAGGAAACACATACATTGATGATTATACATTCTACAACTCCTCATCCACACCTCTCACCTGGACACCTAACCTCTATGTGCAAGAGTTGTTAATTGTGAAGAGGAAGTTGGAGGTTTTAGAAGTAAAAGAGTAAGAAAGAGATCATAAGATCATAAAATCCATGTAATAACAACTGCAAATCAGTATTTAGCACAAAGTAATAATATTTTAAAGGAGCAAGTGGCATTGTTGCAAGTAGCTCTCTTGATAGGGAAGACCTGAATGTTAACACATGAAGGTTTCCTTGAAAATCGTGAAATAATTTTTATTAGAAATTAAAGATTTTTTGAATTCGAAATCATCTCAGGATAAAGGGAAAGCGGTTTCCCAAGTAAACAACCATGAGTGAAAGTAAGAAAAGAAAAGAAACGAGGTTTTACAGAGATTCCAAAACTTTGACACAAGTTATTGGAAATTATAGTAATATGGACGAAGAAGAAAACACTCAGGTTGACAACATGCAAAATAGAGAAATCAAAGAAAGGAAAATCAAAGCAACAAATGTAATTATTAAAGGTGTGAAAGATTATGGAGAAAATGAATGTACTATTGATCTTGTAAGTGACTCTTTAAAAGAAAATTTGCTTTGGCAAGGACATATTTTCCAAGCATGGAGGGTGGGTAAGATTATTCATGAGAGAGCTAGGCCCATAAAAATCATCATGTTGAGCATGAACGAAAAACAAGTTATTCTAAGCAAGAAGCAACTCTTGAGGGGCTCTCACTTTTTTTTTAGATGAATATTTAACTATTAGGCAACAAGATGAAAGAAGGGAGGAAATGTCAAGGGTTAGATAAGGGATGAGGGAAAACAAGCATGGTTGTACAAATTGAAAGTTGTGATTCCCAATATTGGACCTCATTCCAATACAAAATAGCAAGCTGGTAGCAAAGAAGTGGCAACAAATTCTTTAGCCGGAAACTATGCAGCAGTGTGAGTATGGGAAAATAGGGATGAAGAATCAACTTTGAGTCTTATATGTCAAAACAAATAGCAATAAAGTTCTACCCAGGTTTCCTTAAGTTTAGTTTGTTGGAATTGTAGGGGTTACCCATGGAGACGAGGACCCAAGTTAGGGCCTATTGCATAAGATAATGACACAATTTGTCTCCTAGAAACACATGAGCATGAAGGGTGTGGTACACCTTTGTTTGAAGGGTATTTGAAGATGGTAGTGTGGAACAATACAACAAAAAATAGCAAAGGACACGAGGGTATCATGGTCTTAGTGAGTGAAAAAGAATGTCGTTTCATTTAGTTAGAAAAATAAGACTGAAATAAACAATTCATTTGGTTTAAAATCCCATTAGAATTACAATGTGCTATTTTGCTTCGGAGTTTAAAAAACTTACAAAAATAGAGGGCTTGAGCACAAAGACCCCTTTGTATCTTAAAAATGGATATTGCAATGTATTCTCAGCTAGGAGAAGTCCTTCTAGTGGGCGATTTCAATGCTAGGATGACAAGTGAACAAGTTAGCATTCTTTGTTGTAAAGAAGATTGCAATCCTATTTGGCTTATAGAAGAGAGTAATCATCAGTGGGAAGGAATTTCAGAAGACAACAAAGACTGCAATCTCTTTGGGGAGAAACTGCTTGCTCTATGTGGGGCATTTGATTTAATCATTTGCAATGGTTTGGCTAGATGGGCAAAATCTGGTAATTTCAGCTATACTACCTACAATGGCACAAGTGTAGTAGATTATATAATTTGCTCGCATGGTTTGTGTGAGAAAATGGAGGAAGTTTTGATTGGTGAAAAGCTTTGAGATTTAAAATATGATCAGAAACAAGTTTACGTAAGTTTCTCTTTGACCAGAAAGAAGTAGCTTGAAACAAGCACTGTGTATTCAACAAATTATTTCAAAGGGAAAAATTCTTTTGACTCAAAAAAACTGTAATACCTTCCAAATAACGCTATATAGGCTTTTTGAGAAGGAGACAATTTTGTTCCATAGCCTTCATAGTCACACACTAACACATTTAATTCAAAGTGCACTTGTAGAGTGCAAAAGAGAAAATAATAGGCAATCCAAAATAAATTACTTTCCGATTAATGCTTGGTTTGATGAGGAATGCAAAAAGGTAAGGATAACTTTTAAAGAGTAAAAAAAGCATAACATAGTCCTCAAAGTTTACAAGTAGTATTTAAGAAAGAAAAAAACTGATTTCATGGTCTTAAGAAGGGAAGAAATAATCTTTATGGGGAAAAGTAACCCCAGAACTCCAATCGAGAAAGAAGCAAATTGAAAATGATCTTACAACTTCTCCATGGTTTGATTATGTAGGGTAGCTTTATGAGTAGGATCCCAAGGTTGAGACTCCCCCCTTGGTCAACACTACTATTAAGCATTTCACCATGCAAGAGGTCAAGATGGGTATTAAAAGGTTGGGTGTCGAAAAATAAAAAGATTTAATCAAACTTCAAGCAGAATATCTAAAGTTGGGTTTGAAAATTCTTGCACCTCACACCACAAAAATTTTCAGCAACATCATTCAACATGGGTTCCCCATACACTGGGCAACTAGTCTAGCAATACATATTTTCAAGAGTAGTGACGTCAATAACCCCTCCAATTATATGATCATAATGATAAAACCTTTGTTTGAATAGTTATTTGGAAGTATGTTAGAAAATAAAATTAGCAAATGGTTGGAAGAAAGAGATAAACGTGCTAAAGCACAAGCAAATTTTAGACCTAAACATTCCATGGTTGATCATGGTATAACTTCAAGGAATATCATTGAAAATGTTTGGGAGAAAAAGCAGGAAGCCTTTTGTTGCTTTGTTGATTTAAAGAAGGCTTTTGACACGGTCCTTACGGATAATATTTGGCACAGAATGGAGGAATTTGAGGTTCCTATGCATCTTAGAGCCATTGTTCATAGGTTGTATGAGGAGGTGAAAGTCAAAATCAAAATTTCAGTTGGCATTTGGGTGAAAATTTGAAATTGAGAGACACGTTTTTGCTATGTAGAGATAAATCATGCTCTGTTTATTGGTTTCTAGTCCGAGAAAAAAAGACAATAAATTTTCTCATTTGAGAATTTAATACTTTCTCGATTGATAGTTTTAAAATGTTTCATCCAAGAGTTTAGTAAAATTAATGCCAAGGTTACAACCTCTGGCAAGAGTTAAACAAGTTTTCACCTAGAGGTTGGGAAAAAATAATGTTGGACACAAACTCTCGATCAAACTCTCGAAAAAATAAACTTACAATAGTGTTTTCTTGTTGTGGTCTTTCGTTGGTGCAACCTCCACCCATCGAGTGAGGTAGCAATTTATAATGACAATGTACTTGGCCCTAGAATTCCTGGCAGAAGGGTTGATTGGCCTGATGAGATATACAACCCTATTTTCAATAGCTTCTTACATGGCTACTAGGTGTAGCAACATATGAGAAGAATCTTCTTGTCGTTGTTACGAATGATACCAAAAAAGAAAACGACACCTGGGAAGCCACTCTATTGTTGAGGAAGTTTGTTATGTTTTATTTTTAGGGTTACCCATTATTGAAATATATGTTTTCTTACAAAAAGCATATCAAGGAGTTTTCACGTTGAAGCCGAGCATATGCAAAAATTGTGTCTTACTGTCCCTTAATCTCTTTCTCTCCTACGTAATATTTTGCAATAGCGCGGTGCAGACCAAAAGTTATTCCTTTGTGGCGACCTTCATGACACTAGAATTATAACATATGCGGTCTTACTAATTTTCTTATTTGAACTCTGCTATGTTATAACCCCTGCGTGCAGCCTTCATAATACAGTTATAACCTCTGTGGCCTCGTAATTGGAATTATAACTTCCATAGCCCTTATACGTAGACTCTGGACGATCAATATTACCTCGATAGCCTTCATAACTCAAACTCTGGATGGTCAATATTTAATCTAAAAGCTTCATTATACTTTATACATTTTGCAAAATAAATAGACTCAATTTTTTATAAAGGAATTGAGGGTGGAAATTGAAATTGGTTTTAAAATCTATTACTTAGAATCGGTTCTTTGTAAGTCAACGTAGCATGTTTAGTCATGGAAGAGTGAATATATCGGTTCTTTGTAAGTCAATGTAGCACGTGTAGTCATGGAAGAGTGAATAGATTTATGTGTGGGGAAATATTTTCTTCACGGGGCCATATCTTAAGTACTTATTTTTTTCTTCATTGTCTCTGTTTTAGCTATTGTCTCTGTTTTAGTTTCTACCTTGCTTCTAGATATGTATCTGCCTCTTAATCTATTTTTATTTTCTCTTTAATTGGAAAGGATGCTTATTGATATGGATTTTGATCTTTTAATGATTCTTGTTTTTTTCCATTTGGAGATCTTGGCTCTTAATGTTCCTTAAGCTATATTTTTGTCCTAGTTTCAATCTATGTTTGATAAGAATTTCGATCTATGCCAAAAAATCTACGCCGAAAAATCTCCCATAAACAAGAATTTCGATGTCATACTGAGGCAAGCATCAATCAATCTATTATCATTATATTTTTCTAAATCAAGTTTTGCTAGCAATGCAAACACTAGGCAAGGACATCCCCTAAGATAAAGCACTTGTTCTAATAAAATAGTTTCAAATGTAATTGAAGATAGGTTTTTTTTTGTTTTTATCTATACTTGCATATGGAAGTCAAACTTTTGTTGATCCAAGTTAGTTTTATATATATATATATATATATATATATATAGTAGAAACATTTCATCCCTCCTGTAGGGGCATCCTGTTCTATAGCATATGTTGCAAGCTTTTACATAGTATTTCCATCTGATAAAATTGATGGCCAACACAACTCTACTCATAAGATCTTCAGTGCTGTGGTCTTCCCCTAACCTCCCGTCACTCTATTATGAAACCCCCATAGTATTCCTTGGCGTTCATGGGACAATACACATAACCTCATTATTCCATCTACACCCATCTTATAGAGTTTACTTGCAATGAGTTGGTAATCAAACCTCTTACCACCATTTGCTTCTTATGTATCAAGGAGTACCCTTCACATGCAACCTTTCTTGCCAGGAAGGTCGTAATCTCTTCTAGATAATCTAGTACTATCTCCTATCTAAACATTTTGCCTTTGGAAGCTAGTCATTAAGTGATCGTTTAGATTCCCTAATTTCTATCATGGACAGATGATTTAACATGATACTTTTTTGTAATAGTTTATTGGGGCATGGGGTAGAGGGATCAACCACATTGTTTTCCTTTTTTTCTTCACTCATTCTCATTTTCTTTGTAAACATGATTCAAGTTGTATACTCTGGGAAAAGGAACAAATAAGGCCTAGGACAAATATTTTATATTCCTTGGTTGTTTCAAATATTTCATTTCAATAACTATTGGATTTCTTTTGTAATAGGGACATAAGCATTTTTTTTATTGACGAATAAATAATATTCAAGCAAAGTTATGCTAGTTACCTTCCATTTTTGATCTTGTATGATTTTGAATGAATTTGTGGATCTATGCTTGCCATGCCATTTCATTTTTCGTCTCTTGAATGTGTTTAATAAGAAAGTAGTGTTTAGCCTCCTCTTATTTTTATATTTGCAATTAAATAAGCATTCATCACATCTACAAATATAAACATAACCATTTACTTAACACATTCAAACACATGTGCAAATATAAATGCAATCACTCATTGAGATTATCAATATTTATATATGCATAACCATAGATTGGCACATTCACAAAATTGACTTAATACACACTTTCATTAACTAAAGAATACCATATTATCATAACAAGTAGTCCACCATGACAATTGGTCAGGCTTAGCCGATGGTAGGAACTTATTCCAAACACTTCGTCAGTGCTCAATCGACCATATTTGAAATAAGCAAGATATAAATCAAGGGAAACTCCCTTCCAATTCCCTATGCATGACAAGGGTCTTCCCACAGGTTCATAGTTGATATGTTTCATGAACATATAATGCATTGAAAGTTAATCTCCATATCCAGTGTTTCACATGTTCTCTATTAAATTGAAGCATTCCCTTCTCATGGATTCCTTTAGATTCTACATGAATTTAACAACTTTCTCTTCCTTTCCTTAGCCAAGCATAAATTTTCCTTCATACTTTCAAATCATTGTAGTGTTGCATATCCAATAGCTGCTTTTAAGGAAAGTTGAAGTTCATCATTCACTTCATGCTATTTGCACATGCTAAACATGGTGAAATGCATCATCTGAATTCCTTGGCTAAGGAATCAAGTAGCTTATCTGATTTTCCTTTGACCAGTTTTATCAACAAGTCCATCTCTAAGATAGATCTAGCCATCTACACTCCAACATTCAGTTTGTTGGTTGAAAGGCACCTCAGACTATCATGCTCTTTCCAGTCAATTCTACTTCCACAACTCCATGCCTACTCGATTACGGAAAGCTATCAAATTTTCAAGGCTCATTTTCTATGCCATTTACATTAGGAATCATTCTAGCTCAGATACCCTTAACCAACATAACCAACATTCAATTGCTAGAGGAAATTTCCTCTTAACAAAGATAGGGTTCCCATAAATTTGATTTCCCATCTTAATCAATAAGAAGGGCTCAAGTTCTTGGCAAAGTGAGCTTGATTTACATCGGCATGAAGGCCTTTATTTGGCTCTTGGATGGTAATCTTCTAGCACTCAAACACATGTGCCAACCCTCAAAACCGTTAAGCATATCATTGCTATACAAGTTATCAGAGTTCTTTTCACATTCTAACCCTATAGGGAGGTGTATTTATATGAAGGTGTTGATTTACCATTAGAGGTATTCACTAGTTTGCAAGCTACAATGTCCTACATTAGCCCATTGGAAGCGTTGCGATACGATATCCAAGGGAGTGCATTATTCTTTATCACATTGTAGCCTTATGGGGAGATGTTGATATTCCATTGGAGGTTATCATGTTGTAACTTACTAAAGGTGAAGATCACAACGGCTAGAGGGTGGAACCCTTATAATGCTACGATATTTCATCTATTCCTTGATTGATTACAAATTAGACCATATTGGACATGTGATTTCAAAACCATCATTCCTATACATATTATTTCTTTTGAAAATTTGGAATAGTAAGTGTTTAAGATGCATAAAAAATTGAATCTTAGAGAACTATGAGAAATACAAGGGTTGATGTTAATTCTACTGAGGGAGGACATAAAACCCCTCAAGATCCACACTATCTTAAGTTAAAGGTTGGAAGAAACCTGAAAGGTTATTGATATTGTTGTGGATTCACACCTAAAGGGAAGGACTTTAGTGCATTATAGATGACTTGGCCTTTATGTTATTAGTTATTTTTTAGGTATAAAATGAAATTCAAGCTTTCAATTGTGAAATAATATGTTCCTAATATGTTATTAGTATTTTTATTTTTAGCCCAAAGGGGGATGGGATTAGAATAATAAGTGAATATCATATGACATATGTAAATTTACCCTAACCGTAGTTCTCCCTAAACCCTATTTATCATTTTTAATTAACATTTTATGGGGGATTAAAATTGGATTAAATCTTGTGAGACAAAAATAGTTTTTCTTGATGTGCTATGGTGAAAAAGAAGGAAACTACTATTATAGAGATCCCTAGTTTTCTATACAAGCATACTTGTATGTTCTTGGAAAAAGTTGTGGTGTGTTCACTTGATTTGGAATAATTATGATAGACTAAATACCACTATTTTTTTTTATTTGTGTGGGCCTATGGAGTTCACTAAAATCTATAGTCAACACATTCCCCACTATCCATCTTGTTATTAAGAGTTTTGTCATTGGAGGTGTTGCGGTACCACGACTAGAGTGGACATAATTCTTTGTACATTGGAGAAACATAGGGAAGCGTTTCTTGTGCTAGAGACCTCTACACCTTATACTAAATTGTGATCAATTTCAAATTTCTCTATTAATACTCTATGGTTTGGTGAATACTTTTTTTATTGGATTAATTTTCAACTCTGTGTGACTAGTTGATATTCCCCATTGATCCCATGCCCTGCATTAGGTCATCATCAAAGTTCACGGCTCTACATTGGTTAGGATGAAAATATTTTAATGAAATTTTAATTTACCCCTTAGTCCACTTCAACTTGGCTAGGTCATTAGATGAATCTTTTTAAGTTTACACGGGGTCATCTTGAGGATACTACTTAATTGGGAGCATCTTTGGCAATCAATGGGATAATGAGAATACTTTCCAATGCCATCTTGGAGAACGAAAATGGATGATACATATAAGTATTGATTTCCAATGCCAATTATCTATGAGTAATAATAACATTTTGAAATTGAAAACTCTTGAGAATAAAAAATACTCCATAGTAAATACTATAGAGTATATTTTTTCATGTTAATTGATTTTAATGAACACAAGTTGTATGCCAAAATCAAGTTTAATATTTATTTAAAGTAAATCCAATATTAATAACTAGTCCTCTTGTATATAGGAACACTAGCATCTAACAACCCCTCCAATGACCCCTTGCAGGGTCTCTCCATGGGAGGAGCCGTGTTAGATTCCAACAGGCATAGTAGACGCCATTCCGAGGGGTCTCTTAAGCATGCTATATGTACACATTCGATTGCTAGTAAACACGGTTCAACATTATGCTATAAATCTAATGTTTAACATGTGAATAATCTTCTTTGACACATGTTTAATGTGAAAAAATATTGCTGTCGATAAGTGTACGGGTTGAGATTGAGGTTGGCTGTAATGATTTGAGTACTCCACCTTTGAGAACCAACCCATTGTCTGATAAATTTGGTTCAAGTAAAATCTGAATAGAAATCTTGAAGTGGGATGTTTAACGTGCCAAAATTTATTGCACGTGGCTCATACTTGTGATTGAAAATCTAATGTTTTGTACATACTCTGCATATAGATTTATTGATAAGGATTCCCTCACGAATAAACACAATTCTAAGGGTTCTACTGTGCATGGTACAAATAAATGTTTGATTGTTAGTTAACATGTTCAAGTCTACAATATAAATTTAATGTTTAACATATGAATAATTTCTTCTTTCACAAGCATTTAATGTGAACAAATATTGTCATGCACAGGTGAATGGACTGAGCTGAGGTTAGCCATATTGATTCCCAACGACTCGTACAAGAGCATTTAGGTGAAAGGTTAACATAAATATTGTTCATGACATGTTTAATGTTAAAAGTTGTCTCGTCTCTCGTACTTATGCATAATTAGAAATTTGATGTTTTATATAGGGTGTAATAGCTTTGGGTTTGTTTTCTCAGAAGGGGACAATTGTTGTTCAATAGGTGGCTTAGAGAATGAGATAGTTCTTGAACTAGATAATTTTAAATGTAGACATTTTTTAAATATGAATTGTACAAGTGAAATTTATTTATACTTAAATAATATGTGAACAGTTATGATGTTAAATGTTTTCATTGTCCTCCCGTGGGAGGTCATCATGGTGGGAGAGGTCATTAGGTGCAACAATATGCCTACAATGAAAATAATGAACCTATTTACCCCAATCTTCTTGAGGAGATGCCTTGGGAAGACAACATCTCCAATCTTAATATTGATGACATGAAGGAGCATTCTGCAAGATTATAAAATGAGCTAGAAAATAATAATCTCTCTAGACCTACTCGATATTTTCTCCAAATAGTTTTGCACAATTTTGAGAATCTCATAGAGGCGTATCGTGGGGTTGGATCGACAATCAAGGTTTTTTTTGACATGATACGTAGGAGGAGAACGCCAATTATTGACAGAAACTCCTATAATGAAGTGAAAAGTAGGGTCACTAAAGAAACGACCTTCTCATTGTTTGACTTGCGACCTGAAGGCAAAAAAGTCTGAAGGTTGTAAGATTTAATGACCCTAACATTGCACCATTTATTTATTAGAAGTTCCTATATGCATACATGAAGTTGCCTAATAATAATGAGGTGCCAAAATATTTTGTGAGGATGTTGTACATCAAGTTTCAAGAGCACATGGATCCCAATTATATAGATACATGATCCAAATTATTTGGAGTTGAGAAAGCTCGTACATATGAACGATCTCATGCTATGCAAGATGTTGGATTTAGGGCTCCAACACCCTGTTTAGCGCCTCAACCACTTAGAGTGGTTACACTTCAAGATGAGATTTTTGCTGCATCCAAAATAGGAGCTGAGGGAAGGGATAAGATTAGGGAGATTATTTAGGATGTTTTGTGAAGGGTGTCAGTTGGCTTAGGGAAGGGGAAGCATTGAGAGAGTGAGGGAAAAATTACATGATTTGTTAGTGTTCCAGATGAGGTGTTGGGAGAGATGGATTGACCAGAAATTGAGAGATATGCATCATCTTGTAAAGATCATTTGGAGTGATC
>APFE031673803.1:0-33379 GCA_000404065.3 Pinus taeda | reverse complement strand
GAGGAGCTGACAAGGGCAAACAATAACTTTGAATCCTTGTCAAACAGAAGAAAACATTGAACATGAACAAACTTATAGGCAGAGCATGGCAGGCATGAATTCTTACCTAAAAACTTCATTTGTTCAAGTTAGAAATGATCATGTAGTGAAATGAAACATAACAGATTACGTATGAAACAAGAGAAAAACATATGCTAAATTATCATACCACAGGAATCTCAGAAGTCAGAGCTGTGAAATTTTCATTAAAAATCCCTGTGTCAAGACTGTACAATGGAGCTCAGTTCTCCTCCAGCACTCAGCCCTCAGAACTCTCCTCTCACCAAATGAATTTTTTTTAATACAATAAATAAAATGCTGCCCAAAACAGGGGCACTGTTTTAACTAACTTTCACAAATTAGAAAAGAGCGTTATATTCTATCCTAAAGTAATGCAGCGTTCCTCTAAATCCGCTGATGATTGGCCAAAATTGGAGCGCAAATCTGTCAATTAAGAGATAAAACCAAATCACATTTTTGGCTATGATAGATAATCTTGACTTAAGTTCGATTTGCCACGTTGCATTTTCCTTTAAGCTAATATTCCACCGATTCAGCTTATGGTGACAACTAAACTGAGAGCGGTTTACATGGCTGCATCCTAACAATCGCCCGCAATCCCACCATATCAGCGTTTGCTTCTTCTAATGCTGAATGAAGTTCTCGAAGCTCCATCCGAACTGTTGACTGTTTTCCATTGGTAAGCTCAATGGTGTGAGGCCCAATCCTATGGCAACATTCATGGCAAACTGTATGTGCGAACATGGACTCAAAATCCACATATTGCTTTTATTCCTCGGAAATGCATGTATCCGTAATGGGTAGAAGACCTAAATTTAGCCTCTGCCATATTTTGAGCATGACCATGGCAGTCCCCCTCTCTTTCACCATTCTCTCATCATTTGGAAAATTGAAGGCAACTGTTTGAGGTCCTTTGACATCCCCTGAATTATATATCAGTTGAATAACACGAATAGGGGCAGCGACCACATATTTTGATTTGTACTTGTCATCCAAAGGAAGATTATTCTCCAATTCCTGTAAATGATCACTGAAAAGTTTGATTTGAGATGTTTCCACCTCGTCTCGAATTCCAACAAACGTTTCAAATGTAGCCTTGTATCCATAAAGAGTGTCTTCATATGTCTCGTAAGGTCCACAAGCTGCATCGATTACTCCTGATCAGGCATGGTACAGAAAGATAAAAAGATAAACAACACCCTGGATACCGTTTTGGAGAAATCTTCAATTCTTTTAGTAAAGCCACTTTATCAGGGTTCTAAAGATCGAGCATTAAGAAGTTTGCAGTAGAAAAGAAAACAATTTGGAAAAAATAACATTCAAAACATTCTCTTAGTGCACACTTTGCAACTGTTCATAGGTTTGAGGTGATCCCTTTCGTAGCATTGTTCACATGAACGACATGCCAAGAAAATACAGCCTGATCTAATATTGAACTCATTGAAATCAGAGTGGATGAGATCGTGTTCTGCCAGTCGAACAATTAGGCCAATTATAATATTAAATGTTTGTTTTGGATGTTGCAGCTGCTTAACTTGGACCCCGGAACAAAAGACATCAGAACACAATGTCAATTACAGTCTACTGCATTAGGAAATGGAAAACCGTGTTCTTCAAGGGCCTTCATAGAGGCAAATTCTTTAAGAGCGGCAAGTCTTGATAGGTAGAGCCAATTATAACTGTTTCGATGTCTCAAATAGTCACACTTAGATTTAACAGCTCTAAACGATGTCCGACCCAATCTGTGCAATTTCAATTCCAATGGATGAAGCGGCAGAATCAACCGCTTTAATAATAATATCAGTAGGTGGGCGAATCTCAGTTTCGAGCTCTAAAAGCACCCAAGCCCACTTGTCACAGTCTTCACTAGCTGCTACATATGGAACACCTTCCTTCTGACACCTTTTTTCCCCCATCCACAGAGACATCCACTCGTTCTATTCCACGTCCTCCTCCAGATAAGGCATAACCACGGGTAATAACCTTCTTTCCCCATTCAGCTGAAGAGACATCATCAAGAGAGCAGATGGCACAATTAACTGGAAAATCCATCAGTGGACATCGTGAAAGCCATTTAATATTATTCCAGTCAACAGTAGGAGGGAACATTTTATAATCCTTTTGCACGAAGAATCCCCGACCTTCATTTGCATTTACTTCTATTTTATCCAACCATTTAACTGAGCGTGCAACAATTGTGCCTGGAACAACAACTCGAAGGGGGTAGCCGTGATCCCTGCTCAATACCTCACCATTCATTTCATATACAATTAGCACATCGACTTCAGGATTTGTGGCCTGCAGCACTCGATTGCAATCCAATATCTTTACAGAAATCTATTAGATCCTTTAAATTTATGTGAGCAGTTCCAAAATTTTCAACTGCAGTGACCATCCATAATATACCTTCACTAAGGACCTTGGGATTTTTGTGCTCTTTCATAATTTTAAAGAGTCTATCAAAGATAGAATCTTTAAGGCACTTCATTGCTTGCATGCGAGTTTTGATATCAGCAACTTTCTCAGCCACACCTAAAATACATAAAACAACACATCTCTTTGGAAACTTTGAAGCAGTTGAAGCAATATGTGTAACAACCTCAAGTACCTTCTGTTGAACCTGCACATTCTTTTCACTCCAGCCAGGAAGTGCACATACTAAACGGACCAATGAATATTTCACAAGTAAGCTCTGTACCAAGGGTGCCACTGTAGAGAACCTCTGTGCCATGATAGTTGAAACCATATGAAGATAAAACTTGACCAAATTCATCAACAGTAGAGTCTGATGTATGCTTTGTTTTCTTTGTGATTTTACAGAGATAGGAGCTTGAAGTCGCTGCTGCCTTTTGAAGAGCTAAAGAACAAATTACATAATTTAAAAAAGCAACATATTAATGATTTCTTCTTCAAAACAGGGTTTTGAAGAAGAATCAATCTCTGACATGAGACAGAGTCTAACAACAGCAACATCTGACTACACTTTGGTGTGATAATCAAAGTGCCATTCAACTATGCAAAGATCCAGTCCAACATCAGCGTAGCAAACACATTGAACTGCACATGCACTTCATCAGAAAGCTCATTCATGACCATGTTCTTGAAGTGCAATATTGTTCAACAGATGATTAAGTTGCAGACATCTTCACAAAGGCTCTCACAGAGGCGAAGTTTACTAAACTTCGATTTATGGTTGGAGTTCAGGAAGTTGTCACTAAGGGGGGATAGGCTCTAGTGCCTCCTTCCTTCTTCTATTGTGTCATATTTGTAAATCCTTCAATCCTATCCCAAGTTTCTCTTAAGGGGGGATGTTAGGATATTCCAACACATAGGAAATAGTTAAGTATAACTTGGTCTTGTGTAGAGTTAGGTAATGTGTGTTTCTTTAGTATGTACTTTTGTAACTTACAATCTGACGGTCACGATATGTAGTGATCCGACGGTTCTCCTTGGTATCACTGACAGTTGATCTGTGGCTTAACACTCGATCTCTATTTAAAGAGCATGGAGGGTCATTTGTAGGTTAACGGTTCATGAGAGAAGCTTATGTAAAATTTCATTCTTTAATTAATAAATTTCCTGAAGTGGCCGTGTTGGCTCAGGCCGTGGACTGTTTCCATCTTTGAGGGTTTTAACCACATCAAAAATACTGGTGTATTGATCTGTGATCTATTTGTGAGCGGTGTCCTTTGGTGTTCTGTCTGAGGAACTTGCCCTGTAAATTCCTACATGAATATATATAAGGAAAGCAAACAAAAAGAAAAAAAGAGGAACTAAACAAACCGAGGGGAGAATAAAAAATCAAAACCAAGGATAAAAGGGAAAAAACAAGGAAAACGACCGAACCACTAGATCAAGAAAAGGGGGCTAAGAGGGTGCTAAGAGGAAAGGGTAGAAATCCCATATACAACATTTTTCGTGTTTATTGATTTCTTATGATTAATTAAATTACATACTTGCAATTTAATTGTAGTTCTCTCGAGGGATTTGCTTGAGGAGTTCAAGCCTTAAGTGTTTTTCTTTTTTATTCGAAGGATAAAATGTATAATTTCCCATGTTTCATTAGGTGATCCATTGATCAATCTAGATCTCGTAAATGTATGGTTTCAAGCCAATTGTTTTGTGACATATTTTATATTATATTGCTAGCATTTAAAATTCATATTTATGTTTAATACTCTTTTGGGGAGTTATATATCCTAGTAGCATTTAGTACTTTGTACCATGCCCCTAATTTGATTGACAAACCATCAATATTGGTATGTTGAGTGCCTATTATCCATCTAGTTGCACCTCTAATTTCTTTTGCTTTTTGATAATACTTAGTTTAGGCTAAAGGAAAAATATTCAAAGATTGATACTTAATCTATTTCAGATCATTCAAAGATTGATGATCAAAATGAATTGAGTGTTGGCATTGATGCTCTAGGGGAATTTTTTAAGGCCAATGAAGTTTTTAAGCATTCCACAAGAAATTGTACCTCATGTATCAACTTGTTGAATTGTTCTTATGTCAATGGATGGAAGAAGAACAAATGCAAAAAATAATGAAAATTGTTTCTCCATAGTTGGAATGCCCATTATTTCCCTGTTTAGTCTACAGTCCATCAAATCTATATTGTATGGAACAATTCAGAGGTGGAAAATAAATTCTCATATTAACATGAACCTCACCGATGATTGTTTGCTTCTATTTTACTAAAAAAACTGTCAATAGTACATATTAGGGCACAATGTTTGGAAATGTCGAAAGTTAGAGCTATCTTAGTAGCTATTATGTGAAGAGTATATTTTCATAGGAATGATTTTGATTTGTAAACCATTGGGAAATAATATAATTGTAGAAATTCATTATCTCACAAGTGCAAGTACATAAACAAATATTGCTTCACAATTTGAGATGCCTCCTACTTGTTGAATATGTTTACATGAACCAATTAGGAATATTATAAAAAATAAGATACTTAACCTACTAGAACTTGCCAATCAACAATGTCATTAGGACAAAGTCACGATGTTGAATATTTGTACTTGTATTAATTTAAGCGGTTTTCTTAGGATCCACCTTGGTTTGTTTAGGTTTTGGGTAAGAATGGCCCCAAGAACAAGAATTTACCCAATTTCATTAGAGCAAGTCCTTATTCATGCACCCTCAAGTAGATTCTTCATGCTCAAATGGCTAGCCCATATGTACATGAGTGTTGACTTTTAGATTAACAATTGGGTGTTTATGCTAAAACAATAGCTCTTGAACTGAAGCATAGGTTTATGACATTGAAGTTCAATTTAAGAGTGGTCCTTTAGAATAGGTAGCCATGTTATGTCAATCTATTTATAAAGTATGCTAATGCATCATGTTTATCTATGGCTATTACATGTCAAGTGCGATATTTTTTTAGAGGCATCGTTATCTAGGTTTACCCATTCTCATGGAGTTCATGCACCCAAGAGTGGGATGACAACCCAAATTATTGTCCCACATCTGTCCCCTGGAATTTGGGTTGTCCCCTGCAATGTTGATATCCCCATTTTTTCATAATAAGGGTCGTCATTGTTGACCCTATAATTGCAAGCATATTTACTTTTACTATTCACAACCCTTGTATTTTTATAGGGGTTGAACCTTGTCATAGCAAGTATACCTTCCTGTAATTGAACTGGTGAATATAGATAGAAAAACCAGTGTGATATGATCTGCTATGAAACTACAATACCAATAGCCCATGCCCAGGTGAAATATATCTATAAATAGTGATTGTGTGAGGACTAAAAATTCATCTAAAAGAGATCCTACCTTATCTCTACAATTAAAACAATTTAGAGATCTTAACCTATCATACATGGGTGATGGAGCAAACTAAAAAATCCTTTCATATTTCATATGATTTTAATTTACAATGGTATGTTATTATACAAACGAAGAGGTATCCTTCTAGTGATAAAGATCTAATGAAGGGATCTTCTATAATAGGGAGAATCCATAAATGTTACTATATGTGTAGATGATGATATCCAACTAGATGGGCTTGCAAATATATCTACACTAACAAACCCAATATGTCCATAACCTCAAGATGAAGAGCTATCTAGAGGAAGTAGAACTTAAGTAGACACAATTGTTAGTCTTACTAATTAGTGATTAGTCACTAATGATTTATGTGTTATAAATAATATCACTAAGCATGTTTTATAGTTATCTATAAATATAAAACTATGGGCAGAGTGTTAAAGTTAGGAATACTGAATCTAATATTTTGAAAATTTAAACTTGAACATTAAATTGGAATTGTGGTACTCACCATCATATTCTATATTTTTAATATTGTCTAATTTTAACATTTTTAACAGACACATAAGTGATTTAATTGTACACCTAAATTTTCTAGTTAGTGCATACATACCAGTGCCTAGATTTCAACATTAGGGTACTTTCACTTGCAATTGTCCATCTTGTCTCCCTATATGTTGTCTATATTGTTGGATGATGACCATAAATATACTGCTTATAGTAGGACCAATTTAATCTTGGTTTATTCCAATTCTTGGCTCATTTTTACCCTTGAGTAGAAACAATAAGGGTTCTCACATGCTTCAGTAAAAGACCAACACACTTGTTAGAAAGACATAATGTTAACTATTTTTGCACCATTTAATTCATTTTCAAGATTCAAAATACACTTTTGGAGGAGAAAAAGAAAAAAGTGACCTTCAAACCTAGGAGTAAAAGGCCTCTTATTTTAATTAAGGCTCATCATGCATCCCATGCAATTTTGGAGGTTGTTGAACTTTCCTAGGAAATTGTTTTATCCCATTGAATGTTAGTGTAATGATTGGTTTTGTGCTTCCTCATCCGAAAGGACTTGCATAAAAACAAGTCATTTTCTATTTTTGATGCGTGCTACACAAGAAAAAACCCATGCCACAATTGTTCAATCAGGTGGTTTTTGAATCTAGTTGCTAAGCGAAAGCCATTACATGCTACGTTGAACATATTCACTAATAGTTTTAGGTAAATCATAGGCCGGTTATGTCCATGGTTGGATATTGTGTTTAAACAATATCTTATAAGTGTTGCATCAAATTCTTCAAATGAATTTTTGTGGGGCTGGAGGCATTTAAAATATAGAAGCAGTCATTATAGTGTGTCACTTTACATCCCAACTTATCCATTAAACTCGTTTCTTGCTTAGGTTGTGGGGTCTTTGGTCTGCTACTGTTAGATACAATTTATTACAAAATATTGTGTAGCAAGTTTGCAATAGTATTATCTTTATACTCTATAGAATGGGGGTGTAAGATTTGTTTTTTGTGGGTAGTTTCTTTATGGGGATCGAAAACTCACTTAGACCCTCTTGTGTATTTCTTAGTGGACAATATTGATGAGATGGGTTTGATTGATATCCTCCCTATAAAAATCCTCCCTATTTGGCTAAACAATAAGACATGTGAGGCATATATCTCAAAGAGACTAGACCATTTCCTCTTATCTAAATCCATATTAGATTTAAATCTTCATATTCATCAATGGAGCTTAGTGGTAAGGCACTTGGAAAATAGGCCCATAATCCTAGATATTGAATCTACAAAAAAAAAGAAAGAAAACTACAAGGCCCTTCAATCTCAATCCTCACATTATGGAACATCCTTCTCTTGTGAAAAAAATCAAGGACTATTGGGTCCCCTATAACCCAAATCTCAGGATTCTCCTCTTCAATTCCAAAGGAGCATAAAGAAATAAAATAAGGTAATCTTTGCCTCAACACAAGAGGAAAAACTATTCGATGAGCATCTCCTTGTGGAGAAACGAGGTCACTCCAAAATTAGAACTAAGGATGCTATTAGTTAGTAGGATGGCATGACATTGCAAATAAATACACTACATTACAAAATATGTGATGTAGTTGTTAGAATTTTCTTATTAATGAAAATATGTAGGGCATTCTAAAATGTTTTCATTATGACATTTTCATATTTTGTTAAGATCTCAATTCAAAATTGACATTTTTTGTGTACATTGTCATGTCAATGATCAATATGAAAGATCAATATACATCTTTGTTTATGAAAAATTGTTTTTTATTTGTTATTGGTTATATAGAAATTTAAGGAGTTATCCACATTTGAGTTCCAGTGTTACATACTAAAAAATGGGATAATAGTTTTAAGGTGGAGAAAGTCCATCAAGCCATGTGGAAAATCACATGGTCTAGTGCTAGAGTGGATGGTGGCAATAGTAGGGATCACCTTAAATAATTAGAGTACGAAGAAGCTAGATAAAAGCCATGTGATCACTATGTGTGAACTATAGACCAACCAATGGCTTATGGCCATCTACAGGCTAGTCAAGTGGAGTGGCAGAGATCAAGTTGGCCATTAGAATGACCAGTTATAACATTTGAACATATTCACTTATTATAATTTTCTGTAGCCATTGCTAGTGCAATAAGCCTTAGTTAACACCCACCAAGGAGATTCATTTACGCCAATACTGACTCACCCTCTTGAAGTGTTTATGCTGGCAAACTTTGTCAGAAGGTTCTTGGATCCTCTTTGCATATCCACTGCCAATATTTACTTTTGAAAAATACGATGGACATGAAGTATGCTATATATTATGTTGGATATTAAAATGCATGTTAAAATTTATTGTACTTAAAATATTTGAAAAGCTATAGAACATGGGCGTTGACACAAAAGGAAAAAATCGTAAAATACATACATTGACACGATGAGATCAGAAGTATTCAACACAAGGAAAAGCTTGAGAATATTCAGGACAATATCTATTGATCTACCATCAACAAAGTTGTCTTGTAATTTCCCACTTTTGTACCACTCTACCAAGACTCCAAGTTGCATCTGTCCAACTCCTAGATGATTGTGTGACTACATTAGTCTTTATGCTAAAATATATTGGGGTTAGGTCAAGTTTGAAGTTGAGTTGTGCAATATATATGGTTTGTGATCTTCAATAATTAGCCCGGGGAACCACCACATGCTTATGTACCCGATTCACAATCAACCTCTTGGTTAGGTACACGTGTAATATAGATTTATATAAACATGTTGGACTTTTCCCTTTCCAATTGTTCTAAGCCAACATTGTTCCACACATGAAGTCAAAACATAAGAGTGCTAAGTGAGTTATATGCATTCTTTTAGTCACGAAAGAGCTTCACAATAACCACATCTCTCAACTACGAAATAGGACTTTCAATATGCATGTACTAAATTCTATGGTTTCCCTAGCCTTGATTCCACTCTGCTTAGAAATAATTTCTCCAATAACTCTTAAATAGATCTTTATCCCAAGTTTAGACATACAATGGATCACTGTTGGGCCATTATTGAATCATCTTATGGGGCATGAATGATTTTCACCATAAGGATGAACAAGTGCATTGTTGTGAGAAGGAAAAGAAAACTAGGTGTTGCTTCTTTGTAGGAAAATTCCTATGTTCCCCATTATGTCTATTACCATTCAAACTCTCACTTCATGTGAACCATAATCTTGAGTAAACTAGAAATAGATAAACCAACAACTTGCTTGAAGTGACTCCCTGTTTGAAGTATTTTCCCAATTTCATGTATTAAACAGTTTTAATGCTTTTGTAATCACTTTCAAGTAAAATTATAGTACATGACTTGTTTTTCCTATTTTTTTCACTGGCTTGGCAACAACTTAGTTGGAACCATGCTCTTTGACACTGGTTTGCTACAATTGTATGGATTTATATAGTTGCATGCCATTGGATTTACTAACACATTTGTATCCAATCTCCAGTCCAGTGGTTGTTTGAAACAATGGTGAAGATACTTTTCATACCTTTAGTGGATATAATGGAATGTATTTCTGAGGCAATTTTTTTTTTTAGAATCATACCACCATCCCCACTCCTTATATTATATTTTATTTCTTACTATTGTTGTACCATCTAGCTTGTACGAGTACTTAGATGATTTTTAATATTTGTATGCAGGCATGCATACGACATATGATTTTATGGGTTTTTTATATTTATATGCAAACAACACCAAAATATCTGGTTTTATGGTTTTTTATATTTTGTATGTAGCTAACAACACAATATTTGTATGCAAATAACACAACAATATATGGTTTTATGGTTTTTTATATTTTTGTGCAACCAACAACAACTCTGATATGTTTTATTATATTTGTCTGCAAGAAAGATACATACAACATATGGCTTATGGTCTTTTATATATGTATGCAGGCAGTTACACCATTTTTTGCATTGATATTTTTATGTAGACATATGCGTTTCTTCTATTTCCAAGAATTGAAGTTTGGATGAAAATCAATTTTATTATGTTAATTGGGGTTGTCTTGGTTGGTTGGGAGGAATGATTTCTATCCTCCACATTTAGATTCAATTGTTGTGAAAGACGTGTTGAACTTATAATGAATATATTGATGTAATGGCTTGGAGAATGTTATTGCTGTTGAATTTCTCTAATTTACTTCCTTCATTTCTATTGTGATATTTTAATGTTATTGTGGTCTTTTGTTGTTATTGTTATTGTGACCTTATTTAAATCTAACCCCATTGTTATTATTTCTCTAATATTTCATTCATTGTTATTGTGATCTTTTAATTCATGCAAAATCCACCCATTAGAATCATTTAAAATTCATGGAGATAATTGTTTAATATATCAAGGGTCCCTATCAACTTGGTATAACATACTATGGACTATTGAGAATTCTTATTTATAATTTTATATAATTTTCATAGATGATGTGTTTTCAGAATTTTAGTATTGTCAAAGTAGAAAGCTATACAACAATTAAAAATATTAGTGAAAATAATTCAAGCATATTTCTATACCTCCTTATTTAGTTGCCAAAGGTTTTGTCAATAATTATGAAATATAAGCTCATTCTCTTCCTTGCATAACTTTTTAGGGTATTTCTTATTTTTTCATTTTGTTGATTAAAGATTTGTCCACCTATAAATTGTCTTACCAACTCTAATTTATACTCCTTTTCCTCAAATATACTCAAGTTGTAGTGGGGATAAATAGAAGTTATCAATTAAGAAAATAAAAAGATAGTGAAGGAAATAATATTTAAAAGAAATTCACCACTTCAAAACACTTCTATAATCAAACTCTTCAACAATCACCAATAAATGTTAAGTTTTACAATAAGATGCAAAACATGTTTTTCTTTTTATTCAAGCTCTCTTTTTTACAGTTTCTATCCCTTGAACAATTGACCCGCACAAATATAATTTATTATGATACTAATTCCTATTTTTCACCTACCCATGTGTAATTGATATGGACAAGTGCAAAAATAATTACTTATTTAAAAATATAAAATGATGAATTTTCCTTTTCTATCTTCCATATATCTCAATTTTGTGTTTTGCACATGTAGCCAGTGCTTTATAGCTTCTATTAAATATTTTTAATATATCCAATTGAATTTTATTTGTCCACACTTCTATTTAAATTTGAATTCTTATTCCTCTCTATTCTTCCTCTTTTGCGAGTGCAATAATAAGTACTTTCTACATAATTAAAATTACTTTATTTCATTTCAAGTATATCCAATATATCTCTATTTTACTAACAACTCATAATTATCTAATTCAATTATTTTTATTATGATATACCCTATTGTTGACAGTGCTGGAAATTACCAACATACAAGGGGTCTCCCCAATATGAAGTCGCAACTAGACCTCACACCATTTGGAGTAGGAGCCCCATCCAAGAAATAGGCCCGACTTCTATATTCTTAATGATTTTCCTTGGCTGCAATAAATGACACAATAGAAATGCATATACTTTCGAGATGAACAAGTAAGTAAGCTTTGTGATGTATTCAATTGCAAAGTGCATAAAGGTTCTTTCACGAAAGGGAAGAGAAAGTGAGTCTTTAAAAGAAAAGTAATAGTACTATCCTAGTAAAGACACACACATATATCTGAAAGAATCATTAGTTATCTTGCGAAATAGTTCACAAAGAAATAACGATAATGAAATCAAGATACACATAATTCAAATATGTGTACTAAAGCCAAAAAAATTGTTCATTTTCATTATTATGTAGAAACATAAATATACATCACAAATAATGAAAGAATAGTCTTACAATCATTCATGACATATGCCTGAAAGTGTGCCAGCTCCAAGAACTTCAAATTAAGTGAAAGTCCCAATATACACCATTACAATGATACAATGCTAGTTCCAATAGTGGAATGTTAAGCCACCACTTTCTCCTCAAAAGACTAATCTTCTCTCCTAGGCCTATCTTGAGAAGCCAAGGTGAAAAAGTCATTTGCTTGAGCTATGATGGTGTATTTATAACAAATGAGGTGACTCTCCACCTCCCTTGTGACTCTTAACCTTCCCTCATGACTCTTGAGCTATCATGTGACTTTTCAAATTCCTATGTGACCTTTGAGCTTCCACATGACTTTAGAACTTTCTAGTAACTTTTCACATTCAATGTGGGACCCTTGGGCTTCCACATATTTTACATTTTCTCATTTTTTTGAAAATACAATATTACATGTGGAAAAATACATTGACAACATATGAATTTTGTGGTGACACTTTGAGAAGCCACGAATTGGCGATGGTGAAATAATAATTCATTGTAGTGTATCAATGCCAAGATCTTCTGTTTATTGTTGTCTTCTCATATTCATTATAGATATAATTGTACTTCATCTTCATCCTCCAAAGGTTGGTTATGATATAGAGTCTTCCATGTCATCTTGATCTTCATCCATCTATCATAGTTCAATGTAGCTTTGTCTCTTTGTTCTCTTTGTACCTTACCTCCACAAGTGTCTTCTTGCAACACCTTCTTGATGTACTCCTTGAGCATCATGCTGCATGTTAAGATAATAACATCCATAAGTGAAGTTCACTCATGATAAGGCAATCTTAGTTCGAAACCAACTAGTCTACGTTGTTTCTCATGCAACATCTTGGTTGTGATGGGACAGTGCACGAGATTGAGGAGGGAAGCCTTCTTGAGCGCAGTACGTAGGAGTAGGAGGCAGGGAGTTAGGGACTAGACACCGTAACTGCATAGTGCGCTGTGGCTGAGAGAGGCAAGTTGGGGATTACGCAATGGGAAAGTCCAGGAGGTAGGGAGGCATGGCTAGGCATTGTAATTGCGTAGTGCACATTGGCAGAGGGAGAGGCTCAAGGGACTACATAGTTGAGGACTGGAAGGGTTTATTACAGGCTCCACTATCCAATATGATTGCATAGTGCATAGGGTAAGGTAGGGGAGACTTTACTCTAGGATTGCATAGTGTGAAGTTCCAGGAGGAAGAGGGTTCTTTATTATGGCTTATTATTGTGTAATGTGTAGTTCTAGGAGGCATAAAGGTTGTTCTAAGATTGGGTAAGTTGCGAGGAAAATGAAATATCTAAAAATGACTACCTATGGGATTAGTAAGACAAAAAGTTAAGAATAAAAGCATGACAAGACTTGAACATGATCACACACTCACAAAAAATCAACTACATGACAAGGAAGCACATAGTACCCAAAATCCATCCTCTTTCACTGAAACAACAACTAGACGAAACTTACCTCCAAGTACGACAATGAAGATATACCTTTTGACACAAGTGTTGACTACAAAGAGAAAGTGCACAACACCCAAGGAATGAGCCCAATGCACGTCTTTATGATAGATAAGTTTGATTAATTTGAGAGAATGCATCAAAACTACCTCTTAAAGATGTGACAAATCTATTTTTCACAAAGAATGACACTTCCCTTAATAAAAGACGACACTTGGGATTCCTTTAGAAAGGGATTTGAAAACTTAGAAAATAAGTGTAGAATCATTCTACAATTATAAATGAAAGTTCACATGATCAAAGGGAGGCTCCAAAATTTGAATATATGCCAAATTTTGGACGGTGTTGTAGTAGAAACAACACTTGGCGATTCACTTGAAGAACACCATCTTCTCTATTTAGGTTTAGCTTTATGCATACAGTCTAGTATTTCAAGAAGTATTGATTCAATGTGTGGATTAACTCATCTTCCCCATTTGTCTTGGTTATAGATATGGTCTCTCCTTTTCCCTTTCTTAGCTAAACACTTTTACAAAGCTTACCATATCTCAATTGTTTTGATCCGGGAGAAGGATAGTATATTCACAAGTTTAGAATGATCAGAGTTTTAGTTCCATATTTGGTGTTGCTCCGCCACTATTAGGAATGTTTAATACCCTTGCGGAGTTAGCTTGAGGAAATGCAAGCATTTCTTCGCTGCTAGTGAGCATGTTCAATACCTTGATGAAGTATCTGCGCAGAAAGCCTTTCTCTTCTTTCATCCCTTACTTTATTTCCAATATGCTCATTGAAACTTTATCGACATTTATATCGCCAAGATGGAAGATGGATCCTAACTTATTGAGAGAAGGAGAGGTTATTCCTATTGCAAAGACTCATATATACCTCTGAAATTGATATGCTCACTTTTATTTTTCTCCTCTCCCTTCTCTACTTAATTGGATTGGAAAGCGAACACCATTTGATTACCATACCAAGCCAAGGAATAAATATCCTTATGATGGATATGAGCATCGTGGTTCTGCTTATAGCTTTCCATTCAAATGAATTGTATTTTCCTTTCAGACATCATTGACCTTAAAGATAACAAACCCAAGCAAAGAAGAGGAACCAAAAGTTAACCAAGTGTTGATGGATGTCTCAAAGCCCCTTTAAAACTTTTTCCACATTTATTAAAACCAAACAAAACACTTTCAAGCAAGGTACTATTTACATAGACTAACCAAAACAAAATGGAAAGGAATGTTGAGAAGTGTAGTAAGAAAGGCTCAATTTGACTTTGCCTTGGCCAAATTGAGTAAATCAAATTTCCACATCAGTAGGACAATTTGGAGGCTGTTAATTGAGGTGACATGGCTCTTATCACTCAGTTAGAACATTAAATTAAAGTTAGTGGGATTATATTTCAGTTAAGCATGTGTGATTTCTAAATTTCAGTAATCCAATTCAATTATTTTAGGTTTTATCAGTTAAACTAGTTCTAACTGTTGATAGAACTAGTTGGAGGTCAGTTGTGCAATGGGACAATAGTCTAACTTAGAGATAATCTGGTTAATTGGCTAATCAACTCAAAATAGATAGTTCACACAAAAAATTCGAGTTACTCAGTTGTGGTGGAGCTTTGAAGGCATTGTATAATTAATTATATATGAGATTGACTGTACAATATAGAGTATTGGTCAAGTGATCAATATTTGGGAATTGCGGAAGCAAATAGGGAGGAAATTCCTAAATAAAAGGGGCCTATTTCCTTAGGAATTGTGCAAGGAAACAAGAGCGAGTGCAGGTAGAGAAAGTGTAGGCAAAATGAGTGCAGGAAATGCGAGTGCATGCAATGCGAATGCGGACAACATGAGTGCAAGCATAGTAAGAACATGTTTACTCTTTCTATTTGTCCTTAGAGTGAGAGATCACAATTGTAATTGTTTCTCAACTCACTTGATTAATGCAAACATGCTTAAGGGGTTTTTAGCAGTTTATTTCCCCTAGAAACATCTTTGTACGTAAGTGTTTGATGATGCATGTATTCACATGTTGTTCTAAATTGTGAATTAATTTCCGCAGAGCAGTAGAGTAGAATTGTGTCTCCTGATTTAGATTAAATTTCTTGAGAAATTGCAGTTCTATCACCATATTTCTATAAGGAAAAGGACAAAATATGACATGAAAAAAACAAGAACGAAACAAACAAGGAAATAAATATGCACATAGGCAGAAACACGACCCTAGGCTGCTAAAATAATGTTTTAGGTCTTGGACATTAACATGAAGAGAGTCAATATTAACATATAAAGATATAAAATGATAAGTATGGTGGCCAAGATTATTATGAATGAAAAAGAATTTGATTCACAGGGATTGAAATTTGGCGTGTTTACCTTTCTCTTCATGGGCCTTATCCCATTTCAATACTAGGTCTCCCACTCCGAGCTCCTTGTTCCCCACAAATTTCTTGTCAAACCAATGCTTGATATGACTTTGGTGTACATCAAATTTTTCTTTCATTTTGTGCCTTTCTTTCTCTAATTTCAAAAGAGTGTCTATCCTACTCTTAACAACAAGACATGGTCTACCTCGAGATTCTTGACAAAGTTATAAGTCTGGGAGCTATAGTTCGGAGGAACGATAAATTATCTTCTATACACAAGGAAGTAAGGAGAGGTCTTCACATCGGGTTTGGGTGTAACATAGTCAACACATAAAGAATTAACCAATGCATTAAGCCAGTTCTTTTGCTTAGAGTAAACAAGTTTCTTTATGATTCGAATTAAATTCTTATTATTAGACTCAACTAAAACATTTCCCTGAGTGTAATAATTAGATGAGTGCTTTAAATCAATACCATTTTCCAATGCAAATTCATAAAGCTTCAATGATGAAAAATTCATTGCATTATAAAAAACAAGAGACGTGGGAACACTGAACCTGTTGATGATATTCTACTTGGTAAAGTGAATAAATTCTTGCTCATTCACTTGCTTTAATGGAACAACTTCAGCCCACTGAGTAAATTAATTTGTGGAAGTTAAGATATATCAATGTTGCTTTCATGAATGAGGAAAAATATCGCCAATAACATCCAATCCCCATTGTTGAAAAGGATATTCAATGACAATGGGATGTAATGGGGCGATTGACTTTCTATCGCGACCATCACATATTTGACATACATGATACTTACGGGTGTAGGCATGTGCATCATTAAATAATGTAGGCCAATAGTAAATGGCTTGTATTATTTTGTGAGTAGTAGTGTTTCTCGTGTAGTGTCTACTAGCTATCCCATCATGAAGGTCATTCAATACCCTTTTCGAATCCTGTGCTTCTAATCATCTAAGTAGGAAACCATTATGGCGCGTTTGAAAAAGCACTTCATGTGCAAGATGATAAGATAAAGCTTTAAGGTGAATTTCCCTCTTTTGTTTCATTAATAAGTGTGAGGGTAGGGTGCCTTGCTCTAGATAATAACATGCATCAGTGTACCAAGACGTGGTTGTGTTTGTAGTGGTAGCTTACTCAATACTGTACATTTCTATTTCCTATTCCCTTCTAGAAGAATCCTCTTATGGAAAATTGACTGCTTCTATTGCAATATGATAAAGACCGTGGCCTTTTATTGTATGAGCTAGCTTGAACTCTAGATCATATTCTTGAATTCTTGTCATCCACTTTTCTTTCCTCTCACCAAACTCTTGTTGCACAAAGACCGATCTAACCACTGGGTAAGGCATAAAGATGATAACATGGTTTTTCAAGAGGTAAGGCTTGAAATGCTTAACAACCTTGTAGACTAATTACGTTTTCTTACTGATGGAAAGATAATTCAATTTTGGTCCTTGTAGGCCAATGATCATAAATGATATTGGCGCTCATTTCCTTTGTTGTCCTTCTTAGTAAGAACGACTGCAATCTATGTGTCGAAAATAAAAGTATACAACAAGATATATTTATTAAAATCTAGACTATATAATGTTGGAGCATTGAAAATCACTTGTTTAATCTGAGTAAAATAATATTTCTTCCTCTGGTCCCATTTATAAACTGAATCCTTCTTGATCATCTCTTGCAAAGGTTTAACAATTGATGCATACTCTGAGATAAAATTCTGGAGGAATTTAATTTTCCCCAAGAAGGATTGCATGGATTTCTTATTCACGGGAAAGAGAATATGGGTAATAGTCTTGAAACACTCTAGGTTCACTTTAATTCTTCTCTTAGCTATAATATGTCCCAAGAGGTTTCCCTCAGACACTTCGAAGAATCTCTTCTTAGGATTTAACGATATACCATATTTTCGACACCGCTAATTTTCTTTCCTTAGGTGACAAAAATGATCAAATATTTTCTTTGAAAATAATGTAACATAATCTAAGTACATGACCACACTTTGTTTGACCAGTCCACAAAATGTGATGCCCATAACCCGATGAATGGTAGCACTAACATTTATAAGTCTAAACAACATCTGCCAGAACATGAATGTACCCCATTTAGTTCTAAATGTAGTTTTAAGTTTGTTGGGTTCTGCTACTAGAACTTGGTTGTATCCAAAAAAATTGCCTAACAGTGAGAACATATTTGACCTAGATACAGTTTGGAGTATATGCTCCATA
Source organism: Pinus taeda (assembly GCA_000404065.3). NCBI lineage: Eukaryota > Viridiplantae > Streptophyta > Pinopsida > Pinales > Pinaceae > Pinus > Pinus taeda. The sequence continues at coordinate 15,122 of APFE031673803.1, read as the reverse complement.
GATGGCACATGATAATTATCCTTATCTAAAGCCCGATTCAAGTTGTGAAAATAAATACATAAGCGTATCTCTCCAGACTTCTTTATGATAAGAGGCAAGTTAAAAACCTAGGTAGAATGCCAAAATTTAAGATGATCTAAGCATCCAATAGTTTCCTTAGTTCTTTTTGTATAACTTATTGTGTAGATTCAAAACTTCTCATGAAATTTACTAAATTACAAGACTAAAAGCTATTATGCTGCTTCGTGGAATTCAATTCACAATCTAGAACCCAAATCATAGACATGAAAAAGGAAACATCACACATGCACATATATTTATCTAGGGGAATGGAACTGCTCAAAATCCGTTCCTATCTGTATTGAATTAATCAAAGAATCGAGATGAATACATATGCTTGTTCAAGCTTGAACACAACCTATAAGTGTATTGTCTATCTCTCTGCCTGACTGACTAAATCGGGACAACACTTATCCAGTTTTCAAGGCCTGCAAGCTCCTATTTCCTTGCATTGTTCCTTGAGGAAATTAGCCCCTATTATTTAGGAAATTTCCTCAATTGGATTGCACAATTCCTTTAAGATCATCCTCTTACTATATGTGCCACTTGTACACTTTGGAATAGTCTACAACTGATAGGACACTACCTTGGAATCTCCATCTCACTTGGGTAACTCAAATTCTCTGCATGCATCAATTATTTATGGTTGATTGATTAGTTAACTAGTTTATCATTGAGTGTGGTTGAAGTTACACTTCGACAACTTGACCTTCCACTAGTTTCTCTAACTGTTAGAACTAGTTTAATTGACCATAACTCAATTTAACTGAAACAAATTGCTACAAATTAGCAGTCAATCATACTGAAATGAACTCAATCTTCCCCAACTCGAATTAACTGAGTTAACTGAGTGACAAGTTCCATGTCACCTCAGTTAACTACCTCCAAGATTTCTGCTGAAATGAAAATTCAAATTTCTCTAGTTTGACTAAGGCAAAGTCAAACTGAGATTTTCTTGCTACATTTTCTACACCCCCTCTAAGTAAGAAAGGGATTATAATCCAACCCTATCCCGCACCTGTGGAACTTGAACTTCCCTCTTGACAAGGATTTTGTCAAAATGTCAGCATCTTGTTTCTTTGTCAGAATGTACTGCAACAACATTATCCACCTCTACACATAATCCCGTAAATGGTGATAGTGAATATCTATGTTCTTGGATTGATTGTGAAAAACATGATTTTTAGAGAGCTTGATGCAATTTTGATTATCATAATTGATCACAATTGGATCCATCATCTGACAAAACAGTCCCACAAGAATATTTCTCATTAAGATAGCCTCACATGCTACTTGACTGGCACCATGTATTTTTCTTCTGCTAAGATGAGTTCCATAGATCTTTTCTTCATGCTGTACCAAAAAATAATTGCGGACCCAACACTAAAAATTATTCCTAATGTACTCTTCCAGTCTGATGGAATCCCCACCCAATCTGCATCTATGAAGCCACACAACTTCACTCCCTCTATCCTTTTGTACCAAAGTCCAAACTAAGCTGTGCCTCTGAGGTACCATAGAACATGATTAACTACCCTCCAAAATAATTTGGTTGGCCTAACCATAGCTTGGTTCAGCTGGTTGACTACATAGCACATATCTAGTTGTATGTTCATAAGATACATTAGTGAACCCACCAGCTGTCAGTAAACAATAGCATCCACTTCCTCACCTAAAATGGCATCTTATTTCGTCTAGTTGGTCACTAGAGGTGTCTCCATGGGCTTACAACTATCCATGTGGAACCTCTAAAGTATCCCGTTGGCATACTTTCCCTGAGAGAAAAACAATTCCCCATCACCTTGCCATACTTCCAATCCAAGGAAGTAGTGCATGAGACCCATGTCCTTCATTTCAAACTCTCTTTTAAGGTCCTCCTTTGCAATATCTAGTTAGCCTCTCATAACCAGTTAAAATCAAGTCATCAACATATAAGACAATAATCAACAATTTACCTTCTACAAAAATATGATAAAGGTTTGCATCCGCTTCACTTTTGGTGAATCCTAAATTGGTGAGATAACTATCGATCTTGGTGTACCAAGCACAAAGTGCTTGCTTGAGACTGTACAACACTCACTTGAGTCCTGCACACATGAGACTCCTGATCAAAAGCATCTAAGCCTTATGCTTTCTTGATATACACCTCCTCCTCAGTAACTCCATTGAGGAATGTTGTTGTCACATCCATCTGGTGGATCTTCCACCCCATGTGTGAAGCCAGAGCAAGGATTGATTTAATGAATGAGTAACTTGCTACAGGAGAAAATATATCCTCATAGTAATCCCTTCAACCTAAGAGCACCCATTGGCCACAAATATGGCCTTGTATTTTTCTATGCTTCCATATGTTGCATTCTTTATGTTGAAAATCCATCTTGAGCCCACAACTAATTTGTCTGCTAGTATTGGGACAACTTCTCAAGCATTGTTTTTTATAATGGATTCATACTCATCTACCATTGCATCAACCCTTACAGGTTTCTTTACTGCTTCCTCAAAAGAGGATGGCTCAGTATCTACAAGATCAATCATTAGAGCCATGTATGTGACCTCCTCTATCTGCATTGATTTGAAGGAGCACCCACATCCTCATTCGCATCCTGCACAAGTCTCTCAGCTTCCCTAGTCCTTTTCTTGCTTTCTTTGGATGGTTCTGCTTGAGTGGTTATCTCAACTCTCTGCTCCTCAATTTGTGTCTTCTCCACAACTTCCTAAGGTTCCTTCTTTGGAGCTAAGAGCTCCTCTTCTAGTGGGATATGAAGCTCCCTCTCAAGAGGGCATTGCATGGATTTGTCTTCATCACATTTTACATCCCTTTGCACAACTTCTATTATGAGGGATGCCATGTACACATGGTAGTTGTGGAGAGTTTCTATGTAACCTACAAATAACCCCAATTTTGTTATCAAATCTAGCTTCTTCCTTGATTCTTTGGAGACATGGCAATAAACAGAGGCGCCAAAAATCTTGAAGTGTGACACATCCGACTTTCTCCCTGAGAATGCCTTCTTTGGTGTAATCATGCCTAGAACCTAATGAGGACTTAAGGTCTGCAAATAGACTGTTGTGTTGCATGCCTTGGCTCAAAAATGCAGAGGTAGGCCTTGATCATGCAACATCGCCCTCGCTGCTCCCATAATTCTATGGTTCTTCCTCTTAGCCACCCCATTTTGCTGTGGGTTGTGGGGTGTTGTCAACTCTCTTAGAAATGCCTTCTTTTGCACAAAAAAATTTAAATTCATTTGACACATACTCACCTCCATTATCGCTCCTCAGAGCCTTCACCTTCTTGCCCATTTCTTTCTTAACTAGTGCCTTGAATTCTATAAACTTGGAGAATGTATCATCATTCTTCTGCATGAAGAAGATCCATCACTTCCGTGAGAAGTCATCCATAAAAATGAAAAAATAATTGTGCTTGGTAGTGGCGGCTATTGAGAAAGGTCCACAAACATTAGAGTGGATCCTTTCAAGGATTGCATGTGCTTTGATGTCCCGATCATGGAATGTGGATTTTATGTACTTCCCCAAAGTACATTCTTTGCATACATCTTGTACTCAAGTGCTCATTTGGGGAGGCCTGTGGTTATCTTCTATATGATGTTCAAAGTGCCATGATGCAAATGGCCATGTCTTTTATGCCAAATTTCACTGACATCATGATTTTTCACCTTCTACACCTTTTTTCTAAATGCAACACAATCCTCCACATCTAACTGGTACAAGTTCTTCACACGAATCCTGATCTGCTTCACCTGTCCCATGGTTATGTGTCTTAGGAATGCCTTTCCTTTTTTGAATATCACATCATAACCAAGGTCTTCCAAAAATGAAACAGAGATTAGATTTTTCTTTAGGCCTAGAATGAACATGACATCCTTGAGCCTAGGGGGGATCTCGGCTCCCTCTGAAAGATGACCATTGACTATACTAATTCTGGTCTCACCTTACTTTCCGTCATCCCCTATATGAATGTGCATCTACAAGTATGTTTCCTCCAGGTCACTGAAAAATTAGCTATTCCCTATCATATGGAGCGAGGCACCTGAGTCCAGTTACTACAGGCTCCCCATCACTGTGTTGGCCATGCATGCAATGAGGGTAAATTCAAGCTCTAATTGTGAAGCCAATGCTTCACCCGCTGCTCCTCATGAGGTTTTCTTGGTTGCCTTCTTGTGTGGACACTTCGTGGCATAGTGCCCGAATTCATGACAATAGAAACATTTAATTTTTGACTTTCTTCTTACCCCTTGAGTGGATGTTGTTTTGGATTGGGATTTCTTTCGTTTTCCCTTTTTTTTCCTCTTTGCAACCAATGCAATTTTTTCTTCATTCTCACCCTTGTATGAAGTCCCATCTCTGCTATTTCTCCTTATTTCCTCCTGTACCAAGTCGAACCATAAACACTCCCAACTTGGTAGTTCTCCCCTCCCATTCACCGAATCTTGATAGCTATGCCGACTCTTGGGAAGGCCCAAAATGGCTATAGATACCAAGTATTCTTTATGGACATTAACATTGACCTCGCCAAGTTCATCATGACAGTGTGTAAACTTGCTCAGATATTGTGGAATTGTGTCATTCTTCTGCGTCTTGATACTTAAAAGTTTATCCTTGAGTACCAACTTCCTGTGGCCACTATTGTTCTCGAACAATTTTTTCAGTGCTTTCCACATCTTGAACGAAGTTTCTTTTCCATTGAGATTCAAGATTATTTGATCTTGTATTCCCTCCAAGATGATTCTCCTCACCTTGGATACATCTTTCTTCTATTGAGAAAGGTTATGGGCATTTGATGCTTGAGGTTTTTCCACATCTGTGTTGATGTAATGTAGCAACCCATTGTCATCCAATACTACCTCCATGTGATCCTTCCATGCAACAAAATTAGAGGTGCCTTCTAAGGCATACTCTAGCCTTAGTTCATTGAAGGCCATCTTCTCAACTCCAAAGAAATCCTATTACATTGATCTTCAAATTCGAACCTCTGAGATCCAACCTCAAATTTACTATTCTATTGTGAATATTTCTCCAATACCATGGAGGAATTATTGTGTAGATTCGGAATTGCTCATGAAATTTACTAAATCACAAGACTCGAAGCTACTCTACTACTCTACAGAATTCAATTCACGATCTAGAACACAAATCATAGACATGCAAAATGAAACATCACACATGCACAAATATTTATCCAAGGGAAAGAAAATTCTGAAAACCCCTTCCTATCTGTATTGCATTAATCAAATAATAGAGATAAGTACATATGTTTTCTCAAGCCTGAGCACAACTTACATGTGTATAATCTATCTCTCTACCTAACTGATTTACTCTAGCCAACACTTAGCCAGTTTTCAAGCCCTCCAAGATCCTATTTCCTTGCGATGTTCGTTGAAGAAATTATCCCCTACTATTACAGACATTCCCTCAATTGGATCGCACAATTCCTCTAGGCTTATCCTCTGACTGCATGCACTACCTATACACCTCAGAATAGTCTTCAACTGATAGTACATTGCCTTGGAATCTCCATCTCAAATGGGTAACTTGAATTCTCTACACGCATCAATTTTGGACTAATTGATTAGTTAACTATTTGATCACTGAGTGTGGTTGAAGTTACACTTCCACAACTTGACCTTCTACTAGTTCCTCCAATAGTTAGAACTAGTCTAACTTACCATAACTCAATTTAACTGAAATAGATTACTACAAATTAGTAATCAATTATACTAAATTGAACTCAAGCTTCCCCAACTCGAATTAACTTAGTTAACTAAGTGAAAAGTAACATTTCAGCTCAGTTAACTATCTCCAATATTTTTGCTGAAATGGAAGTTCGAATTTTCTCTAGTTTGACCAAGGAAAAATCAAACTGATATTTTCTTGCTGCATTTTCAACACTTTTTGAATCAGGGGTTCAGGCATAGGATGGACTCTTCTTAACTTTTGTTGAAATGGATTTACCCCCTCCTTAATAGGTATCATATGTTAGATAATTTGCATATCATAAGTTTTCAAGTCATCATATGTCCATGAGAATAGATTTTGGTGTTTTTTGAAAATGAAAACAAAGGCTTGTCAATCTTGGGGGGTACAACAAGAACGATGGTTCACATACTCCAGATATTTCTTGGTACCCAAGTTAACTTGTTCATGCAACAATGTATAACTATGGGTATTTATGTTGATTGGTCCCTTGAAGTGGTTTTGCAGATCATAAAGTTTCTCTAAATATACCACACCCTTGGGCATGTGGTTCCTTTTATGTTCCTGAGTTGATTCTTGCAAACACCTTTCATGCTCATCAATCACTGCATCTTTAAACAAATCCACATTAGCCATGAAATCCAGTATATGTTGGTCATCATTAAATACAAAAAAATTAGTGACATTATTAGGTATGGATGGCTTATAAGTTATCTCAATCGAAAAAACATCTCTAAGTGGTGATAACCTAGAAACAACATTAGCTAATGTGTCAATGGTTGCATTGTGAATCCTAGGAACATAATTAATATTAAAATTTTGAAAGAAATAAATAAGATGTCATACCTCTTGCTGGTAGTTTTTAATATTAGGTGACACACAATGAATAATATTCCGTACCTGACGTGTAATGATCTCTGAGTCACCTATTACTTTTAGCACTTCCACTTTGAGGTCTATGGATTTCTTTAGTCAAAGTATGAGTTCTTCGTATTCTGCAATGTTATTCGTGCACTCGAAGTCTAGTCGACATGAATCATATGCTCATTCTTCTAAGGGTGAAACAAAATACAAGAAGCTCCAGAACTCTCCCATGTTTTCGAACCATCAAAATATAAAGTTCAATCATTAGCAACAAAATGGTTAGTTTCTATGTTAGTGCTATTTACAACTATGTTATAAAAGTCATTTGCAACAGTTGGATTCCAAGGAAGGAGTTCCAATTGTGTATTTGGTGGTATAGGGGATGACTATGCAAGATAACATCCGTGATCAACTTCTAAGAATCAATTTCTGAAAATTACTTGCACAAAGCTAATGGGATCATTATGAGCTTCAAGCATCGTAATGGTATGCTTCATGAAATGTTCACTCTCAACTCGAATATGATTATTCTTTCCCTTATGAGGAAGCCAAAATGCAACCAATTAGTAGCAAAGTATCCATGCAACTTTCTAGACCAATCTCTACTTAAAAGCAATCAATAAGCTTCCAAAATGTCCACAATGACAATATTGATACATTGGTGAAATCTATGATTAGAAGATAAGAAGATTATAACATTGCTTAATTCACCAATTGTCTGCACTAGAGATCTATCTAATTGTATGATTTTGTTGTTAGTATTTTCCCACTTTGCATTAATTTTATTTTCAACAAATAAAGGCATAACATTTTCGGCTGCACCATAATCAACAAGGAAATTATGGACATTATAATTGAAAATTTCCAAAGTTAAAAGAAAAGGGGGTAAAGTAGATCTAGAATTTAAATTAGCTACATTAACTACTAATTTGAGAATAACATGAGACTTACTGAACGAGGCTTGGGAAGTAGAAACTGCCTTACCTAATGGAGGATGAGATGCAAATGCCTGGATGATCAACTCAAGTTGGCCTGCCAACTTTTCTAGCTCATAGATTGAGATATTTGCACGAGCTTTCTTCACGTCTTCAAGAACGTTGTAATCAATGTCCTCATCTTAGGTAGGGTGTGATGAAGTGGTATGTGGTGAAACTTTGTTCGATACCTCAGAAGTGACAAAATTGTTCTTATTATTTTAGAAAGTTCTCTTTTGAGGCTGAGCATTCCCAAATTTAGTCTAAGTGCTTTGAGCCAGATTACTAGGACGCAATTTTTTTCTCAAGAATTGCTTCCTCACATCTTGCTCAAACACCAATCCTTTTCTCCTCAAATTATATTACTTAGTAGGTTTTTGAGTAGGAGATTCATTCTCTAGGATCTCATTGGTACCTTGTCGATCATTTTTCAAGATTAGATTAAATGTGAAAATTGAATCACCAACACCCGTGTTTTCCTCTGTTGAGGCTAATTCATTAGTCTCTTGAGTATGCTCTAAATGATCTTTTGTTGACAAACTTTTTATAACATTAGCAACCACAAAATTCATGTTGTGCTTCCATTAATGGCATGTTTTCTCAGAATGTGCTTCTTGATGAAATGTACAATAGTTATCTATGCTTAAATTCTCAACATTAAATACATCATTAGAAATTTGTGCAAACTTGGCTGGTTGATTGATGTTCTTCTCAAGGAATGAATTAAAAGACTTGTTATTAGTAGAAGCCTCACTTGACTTCCTTTTGAGTTCAAACACTTTGTTGGTTAACAAATTCAAGGATTTAGTCAAGCTTTCCATATCAATAGGATCTTTCTCTTTAGTCTTAGTGGAAGAGGCTAGTTTCTTTGGAGTCTTTTGAATCTTCGTGACCAACAGTGACCTCAATAGACCTTAAGTCCTTTTAAAAAACAATTGATTTTGCAAAGCTAAGAGTCAAAGTTTCCTTCACAACTAAGTTTGACAAAGACACAAATGTTAGTGGGAAAGACAACATTATAATAATCCTTAGTAATCGAATCATGAGGTTGCAGATTAGTGGAAAGCTTGTTCAAAATATTTGTAAATCTATTAAAAATCCTTAACCTTTTCTTTATCCCCCATCTTAATGTTTCTGAGTTACTTAAGTAACATGGCAAGAGTTTTATCATCAATAATTTTTTCTAAGAATAACAGTTTAAACTCCATCCAATTATAGAGTGAATTTGGTGGAAGGTTATGGTACCAAACTGATGCTCTACATTATAGAGTGTACATAAATAATATACAAGCAACATAATTAAAACATACTTCTAACATCCTTAGATGTAAGTAGAAATCATCAACGTGAACTTTGGCCTTCGCTTTCTTGTCTATATCATACTTTGTAAGTAGCTTTTCTGGGTGCTTTGGTAAGTGATGAAGGTTGCTCGAAAGAGCAAGAGGCCCTTGGGCTATCCAATCCAATTGATCTTTAGCCATGTCTTTGTTATCCTCCTTCTCTTCACTCTTTGATTCTGAAGAGTCTTCTCCCTCATCATTCATATTTTCGTTATTATCTAGTTGTTCATTATCTCTCGGTTGTTCTTCATCAGAAACGTGAAAATCCTCCCCGTCTCCCTCCATATTTTCCCCAATAGGTGGTGGAAGTTCTCCTTGATGAATATATTCCTCATGTGAGACAACTAAATATTCAAGGGTTTAAATAACCAATTATCCCATTGAAGAAACTAGCACACCATTTTGGGTCATCTCTTTCTTTGATTGCTCATGTAACAACCCAAAATAAACATGTAATTAATCAACTAATTAACATCAAGTTCAAACTATGAGTAGCACTTACTTGTGGTTGAAGTCTGCTTATTGCAACAAGGTTTTGGGGACGACTTTCCACCCAACCGTAGGCTCAATTGCGCAAGGAATTGCTACAACTGGCCACCCCTGAGCCCTCAATCAACATACTACTACCAGTGACTCCTCTGTCTTAGAATACTATTCTCCCAAGAGAATGAATGATAGAATCTTGGAATGATGGAATGCCTCCCATCTTCCTCACCATCTAATAAATAGAACAAACATTGGAAGGGGAACCACATGCACACACTCCATGTGTCTACATGCAACTTTATTGTTTTCTTGTTTTATTTCTTTTGTTTTTACTTTTTGATAGTTTTACTGATTTTTATTGTTTTCTTGTTTTATTTCTTTTTATATTTTTTTGACTTTAGTATTGTTATTTATTATTTATTTACTATTACTTACTATTTTTTCATTATTTTTTGTTTATTATTTATTTTCTTGTATTTTTAATTATTTATATTTATTTTATTAATTTATTATCAAGGGAAATTACATACTTCTCCACTTTAAGGAACTTCGTCCTGAAGTTAAGTTGAATTATTTTTATTTTTATTATTTATTATTTATTTTTGTTATTTATTACTTCACGTTGTCGACACCCTTTGCTGAACTAGTATAACCAGCAGGCATCGAAAGTTTCACAACACCCGGGAAATCCCAAGGAATCTTTGTCCTTTTTCCCACTTTCGACACCAGGCATAAGCCTGACCCACTCTGTATCCTAATTCAAGGCTGGTCCCAAGGTTCGTGCCTGAATCAGACCTCATTTGCCCCAAGGCAGGCATCCAGTACGGTACTCAATGACTCTGGGCATCTCGCAAGGCTGGCCCACTCCCTCCACAACTAATAAGGTGCACAACCCCAGGCATCGAAGTCCTTACACCCCCACCAGACTTCGCATCCCAATCCAATAACAAGCACCTAGCCTAGAACATCAGGCACTTGGCCTCCTCAAGATGGTCCCATAGCCCTTCAAGAGCTATCCATCAAGAGCTACACAAGATAAAGGAACCACTGGCATATATAGTGTTGATTGATTTTGTCCCAGCCCATATGGTGTTACTTATTCTCCCTTGTGCGTATGGGCTCGCACAAGATCATCAAATAAACCGGCCCTCATTGCCCATTGTGGAGACCTGTCAATCATCACACCTCAACATGCAACAATGCATTAGTTATACCATCATAGTATCATAGAAAATAATCCACATGCCAAGTCTTGCATGTCATTTTAAGAACATTCATCATTGTGAATTGCGTGCTCATGCATGTCATAAATTTGTATGCAACTATTACATGCTTCACCTCATGAAATACCGTCATAGGTTATAACATGAACATATTGCATCAAAGATATATCATGACTTCACATAATAGATGAACCACATGTCAATAAACCTCATATTATAGCATCATAATTCCTATGCAAATCATAAGGATACATCATCACTATAAGAACCACATGTGCATCATTATACTCAACATCATATCAGTCAATTAAACTAAAAAGTATCTGTCTTAACTAAGTACTACCACACATTTTAATCAAGTAAATAAGGAAAGTCTTTAAAAATAGCACCATCAAAATATAACTATGCAGCATAATTTTTTTTTTTACGTGTATAGCGAGGGTTTGCAAAAAAAACATGCGGCCTCCCGGAAGTAACGATCCTGTAACTTTCGAAACAAGTCAAGTTAAAAATCCCAACATTTTTTTTTTTTTTTTTTCTAAGATGCCCATAGGCCTTAAGGGTTGAGCCTAAGCTCTGATACCATATGTAATAGCTCAAAATAAACATGTACTTAATCAACTAATTAACATCAAGTTCAAACTATGAGTAGCACTTACGTGTGGTTGAAGTCTGCTTATTGCAACAAGGTTTTGGGGACGACTCTCCACCCAATCATAGGCTCAATTGCGCAAGGATTTTCTACAACTGGCCACCCCGAGCCCTCAATCAACGTACTACTGCCAGTGACTCCTCTGTCTTAGAACACTATTCTACCAAGAGAATGAATGATAGAATCTTGGAATGATGGAATGCCTCCCATCTTCCTCACCATCTAATAAATAGAACAAACATTGGAAGGGGAACCACATGCACACACTCCATGTGTCTACATGCACACACTCCATGTGTCTACATGCAACTTTATTACTTTCTTGTTTTATTTCTTTTTATATTTATTTGGCTTTAGTATTTTTATTTATTATTTATTATTTATTTACTATTACTACTATTTATTTTCTTGTATATTATATTATATATTATTTTTATTATTATTTTTTATTTATTATTAAGGGACATTACAGCTTATGAGGAAGAATGAATGTGATAGGAAGTAATCCAAGAGCTCTAGCAAATTGATGAGTAATATGCCAAATTGTCTGAAGTTGCTCGTAAGAGACTTCGTAAGCACGATCTAGACTTTGGTTAGATGAATCTCTTTACGCAGATATATGAGTTGGAATTAGGCTCGGACAATTGTTACCTTGAACAAAAGGTTCTTTAAACAATGTAAAATTTGAAAAGGGAACTGATACTGTTACCCATTTCGTAGAGATAGCAAAAAAGTGACCCGATTTTGAAAAGGGGTGATGCAGAACGAACATGTTTTTTAGAGCATAGTTTTTGGCACTTTAATTTTTTTATGTACATTACGTTTTAGAATCGTTTTAGAATGGTAGTGATTTTCATGATGATTTAAAAAAATGAGTATTCCGCATCACCCCCTTTTTTTAAAAGACCTGTTTTTTGGCTTTAAATTTTCTAATGTATAAAAGTAAATAATTATTTTGTAAATTTGATCATTTTTGAAGTGGTCGTTTTCTTCACATTTTCTTGTTTTCTATTTTAATTTGAACTTTTTTTTAGTGAGGTTTTTATTGTTTTGCATTTTTAAATTAGGAGGTCGATATTTAGAATTTTCGATATTCTATATATTTATACATCCTTAATTAATTTTTCAATCCACATGAAATAATTGTTTCTAAAAAATAATATTTTTTAACAATGGACATAAAAATAACCATTTTTAACATAAATATAACTAAAAAACTACACGTTTTATAATTTTTTGCTAGAATCGACATGTCAAAATCACAATTTTTATACGATAATTTTAACTAAAAATGGTTAAATAATAGCTTTTTTTATGAATTTCATGTCAAAAAAATAATAATAATCACTTTTAAAAAAATAAAATAATGATTAACTTAAAAATCAATGCGAAAATCACATATTACAAATATTGAACGTATAACAACCCTAATTGAGTGTTTATTCTTCTCAGAAAATGTCAAAGTCAAAACTTTGCAAAGCTTGATTTACAAGCATAACTTAAATTTAATCAACAATGTCACGTAATCCAAACTCTTCGTCCTCTAGAGTTTTATCATTGTCTTCTTCCACATTATTTTCTGTTTCTTTTTGCTCATTTTTCCTCTTCTAATGGGTCTTTGATGTCTGCGAATCTCCCAATGTATGTCTTTCCAAACATTCCATGTAATGGTGGTTGGGGTTCCTTTGCCTTTTTTTCCACACGTGATTCACTAAAGTCCCTTTCTTCAACCCAATTTCTTGCATTGCATCTGGAAGAAATTGAAGAGCATTAATTCTTTGCTGAATGAAATTGCACTGTACTGGATCTTTTTCAATTGCAATGCAATTTCTTCCTTTTTGAAGGCAACATGCTAGTGTTGTACCTAATTATCAAGCACAAAAGAAATAATGAACTAAATTAGTACAATGACATATTAATTAAAAAATAACATATTGAAATTCAATTCCATATAATAAAACTTACCCGAGCCAGAAAATAAATCCAGAACCCAATCTCCTTTATCTGAACAAATGTCTATATGATAGTTAATCAATAATTGTGGATTTTGATAAATGTTAACTATCTCTCCTTTTGCTTCTTTGTCTTCATATGTTAGTTTTCTCACAACAACACCATAAGTCAGTATTTGGCTATGACTCTTTCCGTCTACCTGATTAAAAATCATTGACATATGGCTATCATCTTTTTCCCAACTATCAATATGAATGAACTTACAATAATTTATAAATTGTTAATCTTCATTGTTAAGAAGATTTGACTTTTTCCTGTAACATGAAATAGTAAAATTTCAAATAACTTGTACATAAATAAAATTTTCAACATTAATCAAATATAGATTTTAAACGTCTTACCATGTAAGCTGCATCCTTGAATTTGTTTTCCCTTTGAAGCTTGACAATATCATTGCCAATTGTGTGTTTGAATGAAATGTCACAAATCTCCATAATGGTGACGACGTGACTTCTACAAATCCCGCAACCACTTTACTGAGAGCTTGATAAGTATAAGGGTCACTATCACAGTCAATGTTTGGAATATTGAAACCATGGGGAATATCTGCAATGACTAGGGCATAATCCCTTTTAGGTATGAGTTTAGCAATGTCTTCACAGTCGCCTTGTATTACTTGATTCCAAATGAAATGATTAAGACTTGGATCAAGTTGAACATTCTTAATACGTTGCTTCCTCAGTCTTTTGATCTTTATTTTTTCAATAAAGGTTTTGAAACTATCTGGCGCTCCATTATCATCCTTCCTCATCTTTTATAAAATAAACAAATATATGTGTAAGTTATAAATTAAAAATAGTTACACAGGTGACATAAAAATGAATGTATAAGTCAGATACCTTTTTAAATGCAAATTAAAAAGCTTTTTTACATGTTGATGTGAACTTGAATCTAGATAGTTGCATACAACATCATCCCACTATCTTCATTCAACAATCTAAACCATTTGTTCTTGAATTTTCATGTAAACTTTGTGATCATAGATAAGTAAACAAAAGTTAATATAATGATATGCTATAACAAAATACTTACAGAACAACATGTTTTATTTAAAATATAATTATAATCTAGAAATAAATAAAAATAATTCAACAAACTTACTTTTGGAATTCTTTAGACATTTCCTCCGATGATAATTCCCCTGACCTCACACGAGATAATATTGTTTTGACAATTTTATCATCTTTCACTCCTTGCATCACCCTCCAAGGTGTGATAGTCATATCGTCTGGAAGCTGCTTCATTTCAGGAGCTAATTTACTATTGCTACATATCAATGGCTTAGACTTTTTGACCTTCTGGTTTTTAATGGCAATGTCTTCCCACATGCTAAAAATATCATCAATCAACTTCTAAACATCTCCAGTTCTAAATGCCAATTGGAAAATGTTATCAACACATCTGAATAAATCACTATTTTTGTTGCCTTTTCCACCTTTTGAATTGGTTTTCTCTTCAATTTGATATCCTATTTCCATACAACATTCCTTTCGGAAATCTGCAGTAACATTTATTCTATCCCCACTACATTTTTCTTCAAATTCACTATGAATAAATCTAAACCTTTGGATCAAAGTCATAGACATCCTATATTCATTATTTGAATTATGATCCCATGCCACTAACTTTTCTTCTGTATGTGATAAACCAGCGTAAATGATACATTTCATTGTTTCTAAACGTGGGTTATTAGGATATTCATCCATCAATTGTCTTTGAGCTTCTACAGAATGGTTCCCCCCAAGCACATAATAATTGTATTCAAAACATTTTGACTTATCAAATGCTTCTTTGTTGG